>VZRF01009394.1:383350-455850 GCA_013396875.1 Vireo altiloquus
GGCACGGAGGAGGAGGGGCTGGGTGGAGTGCTGCCCGCCCGGGACTGCCCGCGGTCCTATCCCCTCCTGCCCGAGCCCTGCGGCGGTGCCCGGGGAGCAAACCCCGCCGGGCTCCGTGACTAACAGCTCCAGCGGCGCTCCCGCTCTCTCCACACTCAGTCACCGCCCCGCGCCCCCTTCCCAGCCCTGTCAGAGGTGTATGGAGGTCCTGCCCGCATAGGGACCCCACCGGCCCCGCTCTCCTTTTGGCGGGGGGCGCAACCACCGCTGCTGCAGGTGCCCGGAGGGGTGTGGCGGGGCCCGGCTCGCACCGCCCCAGCTCCTCCCGCCGGGGTCCTCGCCGTTCCCTACGCCCGCCCCGCTGCCCCGCCCCGCCCGGCCGACCGCGGGTGATGGCGCCGGCCTGCGCCTGAGGAGTCGCAGCGGGGGACGGTGGGGGAGCCATGGAGGAGGACCCGGAGCTGGAGAGGTGAGGGCCGAGCGACAGCGGGGGAAGCGGCCCCGAGAGCGAGCGGCCTCCGCGGGGCTGCTGCGCCCCTCAGGGCCCGGCAGCGCCTCCAGCCCCGCGAGGCCCGGGCAGCGCTGGGCTGGGGCTGGCGGCGGCCGTGGGGCGGCTCCTCCCGGCCCGAGTGGTTCGCGGTGCCAAACGGGCCCCGAGCTCCGGCGGGCTCTGCCCGCTGTCCCCACACAGCCCCTCCTGTGGGCAGTGTGGGGAGGGTGCGTCCCGAGGGGAGCGCGGCCTGGAGCTGCTCCTGCCGCGTCTTCCGCACAGAACTTTGGGCGCGTGCTGATATCGCTTAGAAACAGGCTTAGAAGGTCTTGAGTGGTTCACCCCTCATCAGTTGCAATTTGATGAGCTGTGTACTTGGTAAAATAAATTTTTAAAATCCCAAATTTCAATTTTCAGTGCTGGAGATGTGCCTGTTGACCTGTTGTTAAATTTGCCCTGTTCTTTTATCAAGAAAATAAAAGATGCTTGGCAGTTATTTTGTCAAAAAATAAAATTGTTTCCTACGTGGCATTTTGTTAGGACCAGTGGATTTGTCTTGCTGCGCGTTTTGAGTTGCAGTCTTCCCGAGCAAACACTGAAGAATAAGCCCCAGATTTCTTTGGGATACTCACTTACTTGTGTTTTAGGAAAAGACTTNACAGATTTCTGTATTGGGATTCTCAAAGTAGACTTCTCCTACTTGTGTTTTAGGAAAAGACTTCTGGTGTTTATATCACAAATTGTTTGCAAAATAGCCCTATCTGTGTGATTGGAGGTTGGTGGAGTTTTTTTAGAAACTTGTTTCTGGGTTGCTCACTTTCCTTACAGCTGTTTAAAACAACTGTTACAGTGAAATGATGACCAGAAGCTTTCTGAACTGTTCTCCTCATGGTTCTCATCTTTAACTTTCAAGAAACCGTGGCTGAGTATGCTTGCAGAAAACAGCTTTCTTCCCTTTATATCTGGCATGTATTTGAAGTGTGCTAAAAGCAATAGCACAGGGACAGTGGAAGGGCTAGAGAGCATAATGCTTTCTAAGAGGCTTTTAATTCTTGTTAAGCTACTTCTGCTCTCAGATCATCAGTTTAATAATTAAAGCTTCTTTCTGTATATGCATGAATGTTATTTTTAATAGTGCTATTCCAAACTTAAACCTTTTTACTTCATGGCAGATTGAAACTATGTCACTGTTCTTTCCCACCGACTTCTGGTTGCAGTTGCCGTGCTGGGGACCTGGGGTTCTCTGGGCAGTTCAGGGCTTAGCTACTCCCTCACCAGCTGTGCCCTACTGTTCCACAGTCTCCTCCTGATTAATGCTCTTCTTCCCAGGAGCTACATTTAAAGTTTTACCTTACCTTAATGGTTCAGTCCAAGCTGGGATTTGCTATTCCTATTCCGTGGCAGCGTGGTAGATAATGAGGATGAAGCTCAGTGATACTTATCAGAGGGTACACAGTAGGGTTTAGCTGTCTGGTGTCACCAATCCAATGCCACTGTTCACCCCAGAATGTGTTCAGTCGGCTCCAAACGCATTATAACCACAATGCAGTGCACTTGACGATTAACTCTTTCTGTCCTGGATCCGCCTATCATTAGTTTACTTTTTCATACCTTATGTTTTCGTAACAGCTCAAATTGGTAGTAGTGCCCTGAATTCAGCTTGTGCTGTGTGCATTTAGATAGGTATTACTCACTCTAAATATGCTTCCCTGTACAATCTTCAATACAGATCTTTCTTTATCCTTTGGGTTACAGACATGATGCCTTAGATTTATATTCAACAACCTGTTGATCATATTCTCCTGTGAATAGTGTAGCAATGGTAGTTTGGGCTTTTAATTTTTAAGAGTTGTATAACATGTCTTTAGCATACATTTAATGGCATTTCTGTTCTGTAGCCACAGTGTTAACTACTTAACTACTTACTTGGTGGATTTTTAGTGTCCCAGTGCAGATTTATGTGAAATATTTTGAGTAGTTTGTCTCTGAATTTAGGCTTGTCTTGCAATGCACAAGTCTTAAATAAAAATGTATGGGTTTTGTACATGGTTTTTATTTCATTTATGAGGGAAAAAGAAGTGTAACTATTTTTGTGCATACTTTTTCAGGTCAGAAATATAGTTTGTGTCCCAGTGTTCCAAAAAGCGAGCAGCTCAGTCAGTTGCTCTATTTTTTTGTTACTATCTAAGGAGAAGTCTCTTCATCTAGCTTCTTTTATTTGATCCTTACTGCCACATTTCCTGCTATTATTTTTCAATTTTACCATGTCTGACTCTCACTTGATCTTACTTTTGATGTTTTCCTCACTTTAATATGAAGTGGAGTTTTCCCACAAAGCTGAGTACTAACTTATAAATTCCTGTATGACTGTTGCATTCTGTGGATTTTAAAACTCTAAAAGCTGTAAATACCACAGATGTGCTAAATAGTAATATTTGCTACATTCTACTGAATTACGTCCTCTGCTCCATCTCACCCAAAACCTTTGATGGAAGTATGAACTGAGATTTTCTCCTGTGGACTTGCTGGTATGTTAGTGAAGACACTGAGCCTTGAGGTTCTGTATGATTCTTGAGAAAATTATAAATTCTGTTTACATGTAATGAATGGTGTTGTGAAGTTATGACCCAAGAAGGCAGTGAAAGAAGTTGCAAACCAGCTAGTAGGAGCTGTTCAGTTTGTTTCCTCTGCAAGTACCTGTATGTGCTTTTCCTAGTTTATTTCAACTAAATATCCATTGGTATATTACAGAGATCACCATTTTCATTCCTATCTAAAAAAAAAATTTCTTCCCACTCTCCTTCATAAATTATTGTCATGGTGGTTCTGTGCGTTTGAAGCACAGAAGATGCATCGTTTCTCTTCAAATACAGAGGAAGTGGCTTTGTTATATTGTGTGTCCAAATCCTTCCATAATCCATTCTGTCTTTCAATAGCTACAAATATTTCTCTACCTTGGATATCATACTGCCTGCCAAGCTTGTTTAGAGCATCATTTACTTGGATTTAGGTGTTTCCTAAGGAGATGCTGCTCTGAATCACAAAGAACACTATAATTCCGTAACAAGAGGCCTGTAGTTGAGTTGATAATCAATAATCTAATATTTTTGCTGCACAGGCAGCCCAGCTGTGCTTTTTAGCAAGCAAGCTTTGTGCCTTGGAGAAAACTGATGGTTCTTACTGTTGATTTTAACAGTTAAAGTCAAGTGTCAGGATTCAGTATTCCATACTTATGGCACAAAAAACAATAAAAAAGTGGTCTGCAAGCTAAGATTGGTGTTTGAAATGGAGTGATATGTTCACTACTCAGGCTGCTGAGAATATCAGCACAGAAATGTACTACAAATAGCACTCATGAGATTGACAAGTACAATACTTAAATAAGTACAAAACCCGATCAACGAAGAATGAGAGCATTCACATCCCTGATGTGGAATGTCTTTGCCTTTGAAAAAATGTTAGGAAGCTTGTGGCATATTTGTGCCTCTTTTCATTCTTGCTCTTACAGTTGTGGCCTAGGTTTTCTTCCTGACTTTCATTTTCATCAGTTTTCTTAGTAAGGGTGAGCAGATAGGACTAGCTCGCAAGAGTTAATTTTAAATAACACTGTCAGTGTCTTCAGTCACTTGTTTGACTGAAGGTCTTGTTATTAATTATTCAGGTGTAATTGAAATACCAACATTCGATTCTATTTCTAGTCCCATGCACAGTTAAAAATAAGTTGCATAGTTAGCATAAAAATGTTTTGAGAAAATTGATTTCAAAAACTGCTAATTGTTTTTCCTGAACTTGCAGCTTGCTGTCAGGACCAAGAGTGCCTCAGGAAGTAGACTTAAGTGTGATTTTTGTCAATTACAGTAGAGAAGTAGCTTAGTCTTTGAGCTTGAACAGTAGTGAAATAGACTGCAAACATTTATTAATGCTTTCATGAAGATGTGTTTGTTAAAGATGTCGCTTCTCTGACTGGGAGATGTTGAATATGAACACTGCTCTCCTACTCCAGGTCTGTGCACTCTGTAGCTGACTGTGTGCTGTGAAGCAATTCCACTAGATATATTTTCATTAGAGTTCTCATCAGGATCTTTAATGAGATGATGGCGTGGGGGGAGATGGCAGAGTTTTTTAGGTTATGTGCCAAAAGCTCCCAGCAAGGCCTAAAGAGAGACCATGATGGGTGGGGGAAACCCAAATAGCACCCAGTCCTGGCTTCTCCCAGGCCTATACCAGGAATTACCAGCCCATCAGAGCTCCATCTCCATGAGCCCAGAGGAGCATGGTGACACACTGGTGGGTGGGAACCCACAATAAGGTCAGAGAGAAACTGATGTCTTCTTTGGGCCCCCCTCCTACTCCAGGACTGGTCCCAAGAGGTAGCCTGGGCCTCAAGGCATGATACCCATCAAGAGGAGTCAGTGCTGGATCATCTTTGGTACTCAAGGGCATTGCTGCGTAGGGTTGTGGGAGGGGTTATGGGATGCAGAATAAAAGCAATTTGTGATCACATGTAGCATGTTTGGAGGAAAGGGTCAAAAATGAAAGCTTTTGCAAGGGGGGAGAATAGTTTTGCTGAAGTGACATTGCAGCTGGGAATGCTAATATCATTGTGGGAGAAATTCACATATTATGCCTACTGCTGGTTATACTCTGGTTTGACAGAGCTGTAGAGATAACATAAATGTTATCAGAGACTTAGAGGCATTTTCACAGACAGACTTGAGCCTTCTGCTGGAAGAGAGAGATCAAAAGCTCAGATACGATATAAAGTCCAGCAAGGTGATGAACTACACATGTGCAAGGCCCTTTGATAAATTGGAGCGGGCAGTGAGCTTTCCTGGCCGCTAGGATGAACTGAGCCTAAGAGAGCCTGTGTCCCTGTGCATCCCTGCTGCCCAGCCTTGTTAGTGAGGTCAGGAAAGAAATCCATGCTTTGCGTATCAGCTGTGGCTTGGTGGTCGCCCTGGTTACCTGTATGTGTTGATTCACTCGTGGCTTGTTATGGGATGTGTAGGGGAGAAACCAAAGACAGGGAAAGTGGGAAGTTCAAGTGATTTGGAGAGAAGTGAGAGTGGGAAAATAGAGGAACAAGGGCATAAAAAGAGCTGGTCATATGTTTATAGGCTGCTGGTTGGTACTCTTATCTGGCCATACCCTATGCCTAATCATCACAGCCTGTCCTATCTTCCAGTTAAATTCCTTTCTAATTTTCTCTTGGGTGAGGGACACTGAAGGGAGAGGATGTACATCTCAGCACTAGCAGCTACAGTCAGACTGGGGGTCGAAGGGACCATGTGTCCATGGTGCCAGCAACTGCAACATGTGAAGGTCTGGATGCCAGCAGTTGGGCTTTGACTCTGGGCTGGAGGCCCCAGTGCTGGCAATTGGGGACATTTCATGGAGTGAGTAAAACCAGATGTTAGCCCCTGAAGTGGTACTGGAGACCTGTTTATCTGTGTTGTTGTAGTGGAGCAAGTATGGATGTATGAGGGACCATGTGGCTGCTACTGGAGATCAAGTGGGAATAGCTTGTAAGTGGGTAAATAAGGAGAGAGCTGGAGCTTGAGCTTGTATCTGCAAGAGCCAGGAGGAGCTAGCTGTTTGGGCCACCATGGAGTCCTGCTCAGCTGCTGGAAAGACTGTAGGGTTAGGGACGAGACATGTACATGTGCCTGTGTGTCTCTCTACAAGCAAGACTGCAGTGGGGTTGGATACTGAGGGACCAGAGTGTGCCAGTCAGCCCCGCACGGTGGTCTGTACTGCTTGTGCAGCTGGGCTGAAGTCTTGGGCTCACACACCCGGCTTGAGAGAAGAGCAGGATGAAGCTGTTGGTGTGAGCACTCTGTGTGTCTGTCTGTGATTGATGTGGCCAGCAGTGTAAGTGCATGTCTGAGAGCATCTGCCTCCTAGGAGTGGATTTTCAGCCTTGCTACTGATTGGGCCTGGACATGGGGCTGTGGCTGTCTGGCCTCTCAGTTGTCAGATCCAGCATGATACGTCTTCTTCTGACAGTCGTCTGTAATCACAAACATTGGGTGGTCTCTCTAATAACACGGTGTTTTCATTGCCTGTAACTATCAGACATGCCTCTTTATTACCAATTATTCATTTTTTCAGTCTATCCATTTGACCTTTTGGAATAAAATGATTAAGCTCTTCCCCTGAGTGAGGAATCAAAAATACTTCTCATTTTGTCTGACCAGGAGCCTTTAATATTATTCTGTTCTTTTGACACATGCATTTGTGATACTGGTTATTAGGATATATGCAATGGGAGCTTTGCCTGTAACCTTGGAATACAAAGAGGGGAAAAAGCCTAATCCCTCAGAAATGTAAATAGGTCTTGTACCATACTCTTGAAGATAAAAATATCACTGCTTGTACCTTCATGTTACTGTAATTCTGCAGCTTGATTGCCCAAAAATAATTGCCACAGCAAGTTTTAAGTGATGCTTGCTATAAAAGATATCAGAATGATGACAGGGTTCTTAAATGTGCCCCCTTAAATTTTCTGTCCTATCAGTCTGCCAGTGTTTGGATGATTCTCATGTGAAAGTTGCATGCTGCATTCCCTTTGCTCATGCTGCTGCCCTTAGAATTGAAGCTGGCAGCCACGGAACTGTTTGTATTGTAACCAAGCTGTTAAAGTGAAGAGAGTGAGGAATGTGGAGTCCCGCGAGGCCTTTAAAAGCAAATTTTAAAAACTTGTTTGCGTAGCTTTTGGCTTACTTGTGTAGAGGATATAAGTTCAGTGAGTGGAAACATATTATTTCAAAGAGGATCTGAGCATTGCATTTCATTTGTCTGTGCAAGCTGAAAGGGCTTTGTAAAGGTGCCATGAATAAGGGTGATGTTGAAAGAGCAATATTAGGAAACAGTGTTGATAATGAAGGTGTGGACCTAGAAGGCAGCTAAGATGAATGTCAAGTCAGTCTGAGCTTTGATAGAACAAAAAAGTTTCAAATACTTAAAGGCGTGTAATTCTAAGTTAATAGAATTAGTGTCATCATATTAATTTATTATGATGCTTTCCCTACAACTGAATCATAGCTGTTTAAAATACCTATATGTGTGTGTTTTATTAGTGCTTTGTAGCTCAGATTCTTTGGTTTATTATTTCAATTATAAATTGTAACTGATTTTATAGTACAGTAATAATGACAGGCTTTTAATCTTTTAGTTAGGTTTCTCAGAAAGAGAATCACCAAGTTTGGTAACTCGTAATTAAAAGTCAGACACTTTCTTCCCCTTTTTCCTCACCTTTGTCTGACACTGCTGTTTGAAGGCTCAGGGCAAGCTTCTATAAAAGCCATGCGTTCCTGGTGTTATCACTAAAACCTAGCTCAGGAGAAAAAATAAATTTTGCTTTAATTTCATGAAGATCCGTGTATACAACATCTCTCATGTTCCAGTGGTACAGCCTGTGTTTTGCACCCATTTTTTGATGTTTTTGCTAGTAGCTGTTCCACACACATCACTTCTTTTACCTGGGAAGGCAAGAGTAAGGTGAGGTTGCTGGTGCTGTACTTGGCATCTTGGAGGAGGTATCTCCAACAGATGATAGCTTACCTGGGAGATACTTGGTTTCCATGAGTGCCTGTAGTATGATGGGATATGCAACTTGTCCTCACAGTCAGAAGTGTGCTTAAAAAGGATTTGAAGTGCCCCAAGCCCTGTTCTTCATTCAGTATTACAGTTTTTGTATTTGCAACAACTTTAGTTGGTTTCAATATTTCTGAATGTTTCTCTTAATCTTGGTGCATAGGAATCTGAATTATCTTCAAGTCAAGGTGATTTTGGCATTTTTTTGGTGATTTTATTGCTTCATTCACTACAGTGAATAAAGCTATCTGCTTTATTTGCCTAAATGCATAAAGTGGCATGTTCCACAAGTGATGACCTTTTTCTTTTTCTCTTATTTAGGAAGGCTGTGGAAGAGTTACTTAAAGAGGCAAAACGTGGGAGAACCAGAGCTGAAACAATGGGAGCTATGGGTTGGTAAGTTGTGCCAAAAGGAAATGAATGCTATGACTGATGCCAAAATAAACCTTTTATTTAATGTATGAGAGAAGTCTCTACCTTTTTATGTGTTTCATGTTTAAATAATTTGTCTTCATCCCCATGTTAGTTTGGGCAAAAATTCCAGTCTAAATAAGAAAGAAGTTCAAGTAAATTCTGTCTGCTTGAAATTGCTTGTCTGAATGTGTTGAAGACAAAGCAATTGGAAATTTTGGAATATGCTCTTATATATGGAATTGCAAAGTTTGGGTTGGAACCTCATGAGTCTTTAAAATGCCAGTCACCTTCATTGTGCATGTACTTACATACTGGCTACATGTTACTGGGTTGGACTCTGTTTTAAGTGAAAAGAATTCATAACCTGTCAAAGAAACCTAAAGCTTTATACTAATAAAATAACAAACTATCCTTTAGTAGACAATTCATGTGTAAATTGTAGCCAAAAATGAACTCATTGAACTCAAAACTATAATCCAGTTTTGGAAGATGGTTACTTTTTAATACTAAAAAAACCCTAAAACCCAGGGGCTAATTTGTATAGTAACTGGGAAAAGAATCACAGTATTTAAATATTAAATGAAATACTGCATTAATTCTTCAATGTAGTATTCCGGATTTTACAGCTAGATTGTCATGGAATGTAATGCATGTAATTGTAATTAGAGAAGAAATGGCATGCTGAGGAGAGTCATTCACCATAAAATAGTGTATATGACTTTGATAAGAAGCTATTGGATCTAGGGATGTTCACTCACATAGTGCACCAGTTGACTGCACTAAACGCACTTGTAGATAAGGTTTGGCTTCCTCCATCAACAGTAGTAAGAGATAAGCCTGCGCCGTTCAGGAAGTTCTCAGCTCAGTTGTCTGTTTGCTTTAGTAGCTCTGAAGAGATTACAACAGTGCCTTGCTGAAAGAAAAGTTACACCTTTATGTTTTCAAACAGGTTTGGTGTTTTCTGTATGTTTTACTCACGGGATGCAATTCATACCCTTTCTGTTAAAATAGCTAAATTGGTTAAATCCCCCAGAGTGGCTATAGCTATACTAATCCACTGTGCTTTGACCCTGTCAGCCTAGCCACGTGGCCAGTGTACATAATTAGCACCATGAAGTGTTGCACGCATCCAGTTACTGTGAATTTACAAGTTGATTCCAGATACGGAAACTAAAAATTTCTACAGGAGATAATCAGGTGTCCCTGTACAATTTTGCTGCCACTTGTTCAGTCTGGAATACTTGCCAGGAGAGTGTATGGGCATCTGCTCCTGGCTCCTTCTTATTCCTTGTTTGTAAAAGGGTAGTGGTCCTGTTCAGCTGACTGTGATGATCAGCTTGGGATGCAGTTTGCTAAAGCCTAATGCCCACGACCTGGCAGGAGATGGGATAGCCAAGGGTGGCCTGTTCTTCAGAGCAGTTGCAGATTAATGGTGTCTGGCTAGGCCAGGGTTCTGTTAAAGTTGTAGGAGGAAAGGATTCTCAAGAAGGCTTCAGGCAGAGGGACATAGGGATTGGCATGGTGATATCCTGAACTGAGGCTGTTGAAGTACTTTCCGAAGACTGCAGAGGTACATGAGAACAGCTATACTGAGTCAAAGAAAGTGCAGTGCCCTGTCTCTATCAGTGGCCCATACCCAGTGCCTAGGAAGTGCTTTGCTGAATATCTTTGTTTCTGAATATGCTCTGTAGTACCTTCTTCAAGGTACTTCTGCAGCTCAGGATATCATGCTCTTAGAGATGATTTCTTTGTATGTAATGCATCTCCAGGGGTTTTTACCTCACTATATTTATCCTTAGAGAGACTGGTAGTAATCCCATTTGTGACAAATCTTCTGCTGTAGGGTTTGGCATAGGCTGGTGTGTGTGTGGCTGTAAGGAAGGTATAAAGCCCCCCAAAGGCAAACTCCCAATAAGTCTTTGCTGTCCAGTTGTGCAGGCACAACAGACAGAACAGCAGCTGCAAGCTGCCACTGCTCTCACCTTTTTAATATTTTTATGCCATGTTTCATTGTTCCGGTGGTTCTGAACTGGCCCAACAGCTAGGTATTGCGTATAGATGTGGGAAATAAAATGGGTAAGATATTTGGAAGAAAATTCAACTATGCTCAGTTGAGTATCACACTCCAACAAAATGCTATCAAGTGTAACTGATCCTGGAACAAAGTTAATCCTGAAGGGTTTTGCAGAATACATCCAGGACTGACATGTGACCTTGCAATGTGTAAACTACTGAGAAGAAGGTAACTGCTGCTCAGAGCTTTGTGGATAGCAAATGAAATGAGCAGAAAAGTTAGTTCATGAAAATGTATATTAGTAGACCAGATCCAGGAAATCATAACTGATAGAAGCAAAGACAAGGTCATCATCAACTTGTCTAAAAGCACAGTGTTAATAGGTAAAACACAAAACCTTCCTTCCTTGCCAAACTCAAAATGCTTACAGGTGTGTTTCATGAGGACTTCTGGGATTCCTCACCCCTTTGTCAGAGGAGTCCTGGAGAAGAGATGCACAAACCCTGGAGACATCTAGTGTAAGGCCATCAGTCCTGCACTGGCACTGGAAAGTTGAAGCAGCTCGGCCTATGAAGAAAAGATTTGTTCTGCCATCTGTCTTTGGGTAAGGAGAAGCAGAGGCTACTACTGCTCATACTTCACTGATTCCAGTTTATGTTGCTCTCCAGCAGCTGTTGAATACTGGAAAATACATTTCTGGAGTCAGTGGCATTTGACAGAAGTTGGTCAAAGGGAGGTGTATGGAGAACTGGCATTCCTGGGTGGGGTGACTATATTGTACATACTATTACAAAGGAGTAGTGTCTCCTGGTGGATGTTGATGGCAACAAAACCTTAGCCAGCAAGCCTCTGAATGCTGTTTTGGGACTGCTTTCAGGTTCAAGCCATTGCTCTGTTACTGTCCAGTGTGATTAGTTCTCCATAGCTTAAGTACACCATTCAGAAAAGTTCCCCAAGCACCCCTGCCTAACCTTTTGCTGTCTCATTGTTTGGGATGCATAGTCAGCTGTTGCTGGAGCCTAAAATACAAATATCCAAGCTATCTTAGCTGACAGATACAGAAAAGATGTATGAAGCAGTCAACCTGTAGCCCAGTCTCTCATACAAAGACTGAACCTTGAAATACAGGACAGTGTTGTTAGTATTTCTTCCAGTTTGGGAATGTTGTGCTGGTGTTACATTGTCTTACAAATTTAATGTGGATGGCATGAGCAGGTGCTGCAACCTGTGGGGGTTAGAGGCTAGTGGAATAAAGGCTTGTCCCTGTTTGGGACAAGTAACCAGCAGGGAGGTTGGCAGTGATACTGACCAAGAGTTTGTGCGAGACGGGAAATTCTCTGACACTCTCTGGACATGGAGCAACTCTCAGTATTGCCAGTGGGCTGCATGATCACTTAGTTGGTTAAGAGTCTCAGCTCACTGGCCTCCATACTCTCAGGACTGTTCAGGTAGGCAATGTGTAGGTCCATGGTAAATGAATCCGAGAAATACTGGATATTTGTATTTACAGATTTCATTCAGCAATGCAGTATTTCTAGTTCCTACAGTGCTCCTTTTGTAGGCACTCTGTGGCCATGGTGATTCTTGTTGGGGGGTCTCCTGCATCCTTATGATAACACATGACATAGATCCTGCTGCTGATGTATCTGGCTCAAGCATTAGTACAGCTAATCACAAATAAGGAAATATATGAGAGAAGGGTAAGAAAGATCCCTCTTCTGAAGGTGTCTTAATCCTGGAAATGTTGATCAGAAGAGAGCAGAATCTATGGCTGAATCCTAGTGATGATGCTGTGATGCTGTAACTTCTGAGATGAGAAAAGACATCAGAGCAGCTGTTTGGAAGCTAACATTTGAAGAATCAGTAGGATCCAAGGTGAGAAGTTATGGACAAATGGCGTAAGAGCATTTGTAATGGTAAGATAAATTTCTTTGTTTTGTCAGAGCCTATTGGACATAGATAGAATTGGATATTCAGGGGTTTCCATTTTGTCTGGTTAAAATGAAGCCAAAAGTTTAACTTCCCTTAATTGTTTCTCTTGGTTCTATGTAGATAATCCATAACCTTCTTTACAGCAGTGAAGTTAGGTCCCATTTTCAGCAGTTGTTCTACTTCAACCAAGGAATGCAATTAAAATGCCACAAAAGTTACTATGTGGAAAAAGTTCTAGTCCTTTTTTCCACTGTATAGGTCTGATCTTCAGAGATGCTGATAATGTGAGCTAAAGCTAAATCAAATGTAATTTGTCATCTTACTTGAAAAGCTAATGTAAAGTAAGAACTGGAAAACAGGATATTTTTTGGATGGTTTGTTCAGCTCTGCATTGTAAGAGCAGCTGAAATTACAACAAAAATTTTTGGAAGCATTAAATTATTTTTAACTCTATTTTTTGTAATGCAGTCCTAAAATCACTTTCACACCTATGGATAGCTTTCTGTTCAATACCAAATCTGTTAGAAGTACAGCAGGATGCAAAACAATGATGATGAGGGTACTGGAATTGTGAAGTGCTGTGTTGCATCTTGTCTTTGAATGGATGTCGTGTGACTGCAGAAACACTGCAGTGTGATTCCCCTCATCTTTCATTTGAATATGAGGAGGAGGAGAAACAGGGTACAGATAGTGATTGCAAAATAAATATGTTAAAATCCTGTAATCAGGGCACATCTCAGGTCAAGTTGTCATTGAAACAGATTGCCCAGAGAAGCTGTGGATGCCCCATCTCTGGAAGTGTTTAAGGCCAGGTAGGCTGGAACTCTAAGCAACCTGGTCTAGTGAAAGGTGTCACTGTATGCAGGGTTGGAATTCAATGATCTCTTCCAAACCAGGTGATTCCTATGATCCTACAAAGTCCTGCCAGCTGTACCTGTCTGCCAAGACCATATTTCAAAGCTTTCAGTGTCCTCTGAGGCATCCTCTTTTGTAAGGTCCCCTTAGAAAACAGAGGCCAGGGTAACAGCATAGATTAGTTGGTTTGGCAAAACAATCTCTAGCTGCTTCCCCTGCCTCCCTTCAGTCGCTCTTCTATTGAAATACTATATTTTCTATGGGAGTTTGGAAATGGTAGAAATGTACTTGTCAGTTCATCCATAATGAACTTTTTTCTTGTCAAGATGGGCTTTACCCTGTATGATGAGGCTGACTGTGCCAATCCTGTTCGGTATGTCCAGTTGCTCAGGAGAGACGAGACTGTGGCACATGGCACTGTGCTTATGTGTCTTAAATGGTGTCGGCATGTTTTTACTGTTATGAACTTGTGTAGTACATTTCGGTGCTGAACTGCACTGCTGCACTGGATGACAGGCACTGCTTGGAAATTCTGTGTTACTGCACAGAAGTTGGCTTAAAGTGTCAAAAGTAGGGTTGTGATTTGGCCTATATTCACAAGGACGGATTTAATTTTTTTTCTCAAAAGGCACTATTGTTGTCAAAATGCAATGTGTTGCATTATCTTGGTTATTACATAGTGGAGAGGTTTTGGAGGGGTGTGAGGTTTATTTGTGGAGGGGGCAAGATTCTGTTGGTGAGAATAGCTTGGTTTAGCTTTTGGAGCATGCAAAGCAAAAAGTGAACTTTACAATTGGTGAGTACACTGCTACAGAGCTAAGGTCTGGTAGACAGGATGGCTCTAGCATTGCAGTTTGTGTGCTTGCCTCACTCATGCCTGCAGCCCTGCTTGGGGCACATTTCAGTTCAGAACTTTAATGTTCTTTTAACATGTCTTTGTTGCTGTTCTTTTTGGTTTTTGGTTGGTTTGTTTTAAAGCAAAGCTTCTCAAATCAGTTCTGTGGCACCATTTGCTTGTCACAGCAGCATTGTGTTCCACTGTGCCCAGGCTGAGATTGCCTCCCAGCCTTTCAGAGCTCACACTGAGGGCAAACCTATTTGTGAACTGCAGGATCAGACCCTACAGCAAACCCAAAGCTGGTCTTTGGAGATGTCAATTTTCTCCCCATTAGAGATGCTCTCAAAGATACCAATGGATTAATACAGTTCACTTTTAATCTTCACAGTCCCATATACTCCATGGCTATATGTAAACATGCACTTGTGTGTGTGTGCGCATGTAATGTAGCACATGCCATACATCTCATTTGCTTTAAGATTTGAAGGCAGAATTTGCGTTGAAGTCTGAGGTCAATAAAACTAAGAACTAATGTTTTTCTTTAGTGCTTTCCTTCTTACTGCTGCTCCATGAGAGCCTGGTGGCTCACTTTAATCACAGTAAACTAATGGCATGTCTTAGGTGACTCTTAAGTCCTGCATTTCTCATCAATTTTCATTCTTAGTATAGCTCAGGCAGCACTTGTAGTGTCAAAAAGAAATAAATGCTTCAACCAGACAAATTTCTTTAGGGTAGATTGACTGTTTCATTCTAGCATTATATATATTAGTGCTTAAATCAGTGCATTAGCTCTTAAGAAAAAGCAAGAAGAACAAATGTGAAATAGGTTTTGCCTGTATGCAGCCTAGAGAAAGCTACCCTCCATGGTAGGAAATGTTTAGGTACAGTAGTTTAATGCTCACAAAAGACATACAGAGGACTTAAATGTTGGGTGGTTTGTGTTATGTCTTGAGTGTAATCTGTGCCATGACATGTTCAGCACCATGTTCATACGTGGTGTAGCTTGCAGTAGAAACCCTGTTCTGCTGATATTTATTAGCCTCTTGTTTTTACTCAGTTATACAATTAATGGGTAGATAGTTTCCCTAATTTACAAAAGAGTTATACTTGGTTAAAGATCTTATTTATTTAAAACCAGGATTTGAGAAAAATAGTGTAGATTTATATGAAGAAAGTTTAGAAATTTCTGAAATTCTATGCAATAGCAGTATGTCAGAAAATACCTAGTGGAAATAAAACAGTGTGGCTGTACATTTCTAAAATTACTCTCCTAAGTTCTTCAAGGATTTAGGACAAGAACAATTATCAGAAATGCTTAGTAGGCAGACCTGAAGCAAAACATCATGATAAATTCCATGTCCCGTTAAGTCATGAAATGTACTAAATAATCGTATGTGATCTTTGTTGCAGTTTGCTTGTTGTTCTTATAGCTCTGCACTTGCACAAAATACTCAAGTAAAATAGATGATCTTAACATTGTGATGTTAGGATTCCATGACTCTGTGGTTGATTCAGTCAGTGGCTGTGATCTCTAAGAGCTCTGATTTTTTAAAAATAATCTTGTAACTTGTCTTAAAAATTTTTTGAAGACAAACACCACAGTGACTCCAAATACAAACAAAGCCTTCAGAGTGATTTCTGCTTTCTGTAGGAAGTTACTCAAACTTGTTTTTTCTTATTCTGTTCTTTAAGAAATGATAAATTTGGAATAAGTAGAGTACAGCTGATACCAACAAGATTAATGAAATTTACAATACTTGTTTACTAAAACTAGCTGATAAATTATGTGCAAGATTGTTAAGATGTGAGAGGAGAAAGTCAAAAAAAGGAAAATAGTTGGATAAGTATCTTTACTGTTTAAGAAAAAGAAATAAAATACTTTAGTGGTTGCTAAGTATACGTTTAAATTGGTATTTCTCATGTATATGTTTATGCTATAGCTACTTGGGTTCTTCATTCACGTGTATCTTACTTTCTGAATTTCACAGTTCACTAGATAATGTTGACTTTAGAAGATTGTGATCTCTCTAAACCACTCTGATTTGATTGAGGATATGTTACTAAATGTTTGATTTCTGATACCTAAGTTAGGCACCATCAATCACCACCTTTATATATATTGTCATCCTTTGCTTCCCCCTGCACACACTACCTTGTGAAAATCATGTGGGTTTTCACTGTGTTGAAGTAAAATAATTTTCTTCCCATAAAGAGTAAGACAAATAAAGATTGGAGATAATCTGGAACTTATTTTTCTGTACTGAGAGTTTACACTAGGTGGCATGCAAGGAAAGCCAAAATCACAAACCTGTCTTAAAATCACTGAAGTTAAAATCTCAGACTTGTTTTGGGATATTTTGACCTTCTCTTTTGATCACTTTTAAATGTCTTTACAGGTTGAAATGTCCTCTGGCTGGTACAAATAAAAGATTTCTTATTAATACCATCAAAAACACATTGCCATCTCAAAAAGAACAAGACCAAGAGCGTGAACAAAAGGAAGACAATAAGGAGTCTGAGCCAAACAGAAGCAGGAAAGAAGAAAAACCAAAGAAACGCAGAATTCACCCATATACACCCAGCTTTCAGTCCAGAAGGAGAGTCAGCTACTCTCCTCCAAGGCACCAAAGCAGGAACCAGCACACAAAGGATAAACATGAAAAGCGATCGAGCAAGCGATGAGGAGAGTGACAAGTATGTGTTGTTACAAGTCAGGAATTTCATTAAGTATAGGAAAGTAGGAGTGTCTCAGTTTTTCAAGAAGAGCTGATGTTCAAACTTGAGTTTTGAACCAAATTGCCTGTGTGAGAAGTAGCCTTGAAGTAGTTTTAGAAACTTTTCTTTGGGACCTTTAAGAGAAAAGCAAAGGACAGCATAAAACTTGCAGTTGTTTTAGAACAGGTGTTCCCTTTGCTCCATTCCTCTCTCCCCTTCTGACTAAGCCTAGGATCTTGGTGATGGAGCGTGATATGTGTGTCACTGTCTAATACAAATCATTTAGTCATGTCACTCTTCTGGAAATAAATTTAAATTAAGCAGAATTCTATTTATTGTGTGAAGTTTGCAGAACTTCTTTGCTGCTGACCAATGAAGAAGTTTTGCTTATTTGGGTTAGAATGTAGAAGAAGAGAAATCTGGTCAGTGCGTGGCCATATGCATTTTGTATAGAATATAAGAGATTGTTTTCTTTTAATATAAAAAGAACAAATTTAAAATGGGCAATGCTGGTTTTGCTTTCCGGGAGGGGCTGCTGGGAAATACTGAATTTGCTTGTTAATGTATATTCACAAACCTATCATAGATGACAATAAACATTACCCCTAAAAAGCTGCAAGTGCAATAATTGTCTCTGTTTAGACTTGCCTCTGTAAGGAAGTAGTTTGAACAGTCTGTTGTCACGGTGCTTTCAAAACAAACCTTGAAGACAAACTTTTTAGTTCTCTGTCTACTGCTAGAAAGTTTCCCAGTAAATATGTAATACTAGAAATGCAGAGGTGATACTTAAACAGTCAAATGCTCACTTTCCAAGCCTGTGTGACAATTCTGTAGTGGTACAGTTTTTAAACTTGTGACTGTGAGCACAAATAATACACATTGGCCTATTCTATATCTCACTTCTGTTTGTGTTACAATAACAAACTTCTGTGTGAAATACTTTGTATTTTACTGTTCTCAGAAATAACATAGTTTTGTTTTTGAGTGTGTTGACAATAAAATCGAAAATGTTCATTGAAGGTGCCCTGTGGAATTAATGCTTTTTCTTAAGCGAGATGTGCCTCTCTCCTCCAAGGGACAGGAGGGCCGGAGCTCCGTGGCCCTTCCGTGTTGAGTCAGAGCAAGAGTGCCACCTATAGGCGTGTGAGCAGCTCGCCTCTCTGCGCTCCCCTGCCTCCCGGAGAGCTCCTGTCAGCTGCGACATGGCAGGGGCAAAGTGGAGATCTGCTCTGGCTGGACTTGGGTGCACGAGCTGGGAATTGCTCTTCTGAGTAGTAGGAAGGTAGGTATACTGGGGCTGAGCCCTCTGGAGACTGCCAGGGTCAGCATATCCAATGAAGTGGGATACTTTGGCCATTTCCTCAAAGGAGTTCTGTACATGTCCTTTATTTCCCTGCAAGACCCACAGCACTAAAATAGAACTCTCAGCCTTTTGGAAAATTTACAATTATTTAAGTGGGATCAATGAAAAAGTAGTGTCTTTGGAGAATGTGAGGACTGTCTTTGGTTTAAATAAACAGATGATGTTTGCAGTCCTTATTTTGCTGATTGCTTGTTGTGTACTCCTTAATAATCCTTTTCGGAAGGACAGCAGCTATAATACTGACTGTGTTCTGCTGCAATGACAGTGCTGGATGGATATGACTTTGGAGCAGAGAATTCATCTCACCGTTGGTCAGTATTTGGACTGGAGATGTATCACAGAACCAATTTTTGTGAATTGTTCCTGGTCTGGCTTGTGTTGGTATATGCTGTCCTGAGAGCTTTTAACTCTCAGGCCTTCAAACACCACTTTGGCATAAGGACTGTTGATGCTGTATTCATTTATGTCAGGCTTTCAGATAGGGAAACTGATTAGAGCATGCTCTCAAAATTGATTTGGATTGCTGATAATGCTTGCATGCTGGATATGCTCAGCTAAGGAATCTAACGTGACCTGCGCTGATACCTGGAGAAAGCTTGTTTTTATTGGTGGTGGTAGGTTCAGATTTAATTCCCCCTTTTTCTGATTTACAGAATATACATGAATTATCAATCTTGCATTGGTTAATTCAGTCTTTTAGTGCTGTCTTTCATAAGTGTACTTAATAAAAACAGAACCTTCTGCTGCTTATTACCTCTTCTTAAGGCAACCCTTGATAGAGTCACAGTAAACTTGAAAGGGAGCACAGTGATTCTTTTTTAATAAGAACTTGAGTGCACAAAGCCAGGTTTGTATTTTGTCTGCAGTTGCTTGTATTGTGCAGCACTAGCACCATGTTTATAAGGCATCTTAAAATAGGATTTAACCCTGAAAATTAAGACTTGGACATGACTTTTCCAAATGTGTTACTAACTGCTGTACACTTGTTACTTTTAAAAGTGCCTAGTCCTTAAATAAATACGTAAATAAATAGTATGTTCTTGGTCTCAGCTTCCCTAGTTACTCCTGTGGGAAGGGAATGCACCTTACCTTAGTGTTGCTGCAGTGGTACTTTACAGGTGTTTCCTGTTAATCTGTGAGCTACCAGTGATGTCTGTGTTTCGTTTCAGTGCACGTTATGTGGATGAAGTTTATTCAGGTGAGAATATTCTCTTGTCATAGCCAGAGCAATTTGTGCATTAGACTTTATTATTATGTTGGATAGAAATCCTCCAACTGTTCATTTTCATCTATCTGGTACTGAATGTAGATAACAAAACAATGTGAAGGAGGAGGAAACATTTTATGTAGCCTTCATGAAACGCTTTTGTTAGTTTTGACAGTCAGAGAGATAGTAACATGCAGTTCTTGGATTCATTGTACGGGCTCTTCTCTTTTGTAAATCCAATTTGAATTATTTACAATGAATCATGAACATCCAAGAAAAGCCCAACGGATTTCATGTATAACACGACTTAAAGGCAAAAATACAACCTCTTTTTTAGACTGGATCAGTCTAAACTAGAAGTTTTTTGAGGTGCAGTTGAAAGAGTGTTCCTTAGTGATCATGAAATTTCTACAGAAAACTAGTTAACAAAGAAGATGTAAATGTTTGTAGATCAATGGAATAATGTAGCAGGAGGGGGTTGCTTTTCCTGCACAGAACTGGTTTGGGGTTTTTTTGTTGTGGCTGCAAGTTCATCACCAAGAAGCATGTTTCCTCTCCTGTCCCATCAAAGCTCTCACTAATAATTATGTGCTTTCAGTTAATTAAGCTGGAACAAAACAAAAGCAGACTTGCTTGGATAAGTAGCAAGAAAACATATCTGGATTGTGTTTGGAGAAGGATTTTAGTCATTTTACCAGTGGAGTCACTGATCCACCAAATCTTTATTCATGTGAGTGATCTTTGCACTTGCGAATAATCCTGTTGTAGCTCACCATCTATGAATGAAACTCCTGTCTGCATTGATACACACTTTTAGTGACTGTCAGTAGGAAATAATCAAGAGTAAATATTAAAGAGCACATAGCTCTGATTAAAAGAAAGCCTTAAAAATTTTGCCTGCAGAAAGTGCTTACAGCAGCAATGTGACACTCAATATCAGTTGAGTGATGTCTCAATATCAGTTGTGTAAACACGACCGAAGTCTGGTTTTGGGAAACATGAGTGGGCATTCTGACCTGCTTGAGACTCTGTCTACTGAATTCTCCAGCTTCTCCTGGAAGGGCATTACCTGTGTCTTTTAAAGCACCACACAAGGGATGAAAGTTTGCCTAATGCTAGTCATTTAAAATCTCCCAAAGAAAAATGCCAACAAGCAGCTAATCCATCAGGACCAGCAACAACTGACAGTTGCTGGTCATGAACTGTTTAAGTTCAATAATAAGGCTATTTAGAAAGGAGTATAACACATGAAGGAAAACTAAGGCCCAACATGAGCTGTTACCTTGTCTTAATTCTGTATATTCAAAATCAGTTTACCTACCATATTAGCAGACACTGCTCCTGCAGGCAGTGCTGTGTGGTCACTACCTCTCTAAACCCCTCCATGCAGAGAAGGCACTTGCTAAGTCTCTGGAGAACAGAATATGTTTTGTCTAGAAGAGTGTTACCCCCTTCTCTCTCCTAGTGCCCATTTACTAAGTTGGGGGATGCCCCAAGGAGAGGCTGGTAAAGTTTCCCATGCTCTGGCTCTTCACCTCCTTCCCTGAGGACTCCTGCAAGATGCTGTGTGGGACATGGCTACTTGAAAGACCTCCTTCATGTCCAGCAGCTCAGTCAGTCTGGTTGAATAAATCTCTGTGAGAAAGCATAGGCTCCTAAGGAAGTGGCTGGTACTGAGTCAATGAGTAAACTCCCTGGTGTGCATTCTGGTGTGAATCAGGGAAGCTCTGTTGCACTGAGCTCCTGCACACATCCTGCCTACTGGAAGTGCTGCAGACCTGCAGGTAGATGTACAGTTCCTTGCAACGTCTACCTGGCAAAAAGACTGCAGATCAGCCCCACTGTGGGGGAATCTGTGAGGGTTTAGATGGGTCTGCCTCATCAACAGGTCTCATTTAGACTTGGATCTCTGTAGGAGACTTCTTGCAACAAGAAAGGAACCAGGAAGGCACAGCTCTACCTTTCTGTAGCAGGACCTATTGCATCCTGCCCAGTAAGCTCCCAGCTGTCTAAGAAATGAGTTAAACTGGCAATAAAAATCCACTGGAATGAATTTTGTCTAAACTTCATTTTTCTTTGCCCATTGATAATAATTTCCCATGCATCTATGCTATTGGAAAGGAACAGAGAGCCGCCACCGCACTCCCATTACTTGAGATTCACCTCCAGCCGTCACTGCTAACATTTTTTTCCTTTTTTTTCTCCTTTCTAGGTTGAGTTCTTTATTAATTTTGTGTCTCTTTCAGTCTAGGCTCCAGCCTGGGAAAAACAAACCTGCTAGCCTGGCGAAAGCCAAACACACACGGCCCAATTACCAGCTTCCCCACTGTTCCTTTGGGCTGGCTGGTATTCTCCCTGCCTTTGTTTCATTGCCTGCTCCCTGCCTCCGAGCAGCTTCCTTTGACTCCATTCCATGCAGCCAGGCAGAACAAGAGGTTCAGCAGGTAAACTGAGGAAGGGCTATTGTTCGGCTGCCACTCGCCTGTGGATCGCTGCGGTTTATCTGCCAGCAGAGCTTCCCGCAGGCATACACCTCTGCTTTGCTTTGGAATTAGGGGAAAACACCTTGTTCTTTGCATCAGAAACACTTGTGCGTGGGGAGGGAAGCGTTGGTGTGTCTCAGCAACAGCAGACCAGGTACTGTGGATAGGGTGCTGGACACTGGGGTGCTGGACACAACGGTGCGTCGCTCCAGCTCTGACTGTGTGGTACTTGTCTGTCCTCCAGTCAGTGCCTTGGAAGGCACTTGTGCTGACAGCCTTGGGAAGAGCCATGAGGATGGATACCATTGTCTTCACAGCTGTGTGCTCCCACAGCTCTCCCGGAGGATGAAATGTGTGGGAGCAGCGCTGCGAGGACCTGGCCTGGCTGCCAGAAGGATGGTGCCCGCTATTACCTGTCAGTACCATTTGGGAGGTGGGCGATGGCAGGCCCTTGGCATAGGTGCTCACCGTGGCAGGGTCTCAGCTTGTGCCTCTGCCAAGCTTCCCTGCTGCAGCTGCAGGGGTCTTTACCTGGAGGGGATAGGAGAGCAAACTGCTCTCCAAATGTGCTGTGCCAACTGGGATCCCCAGAAGAGCTCTTGGGGTGGTGTGGAGCGCCAGTCCTATGTCCATTTGTCAGGCTTGTCTCCCTGTCCCAGCTACCCTGTCTTGCTGTGACCTGCACTCCCCTGAAGCCCAGGCTGTCCAGGTGATGAGGGCACAGCTGAAGTGCTGAGGACCAGCTCTCTGCAGTTACATCAGTGTCATCCTTCAGCCCCAGGAATGTTGCCTCACATCTCCCTGGCTGCAGTACCTTAAACAGGGCAGCCCCAGGCAAGCAGCCCATGCTGAGCCTGACACCCTCTGTGGTGGGGCTTGCTATGGGATCCAAAGCTGTGCCGGGGTCATGAGCCTGAGGTTAGGTGGGTTTCTCCTACTGACTCAGCCGAGTAACGTAAGGGTGTGAGGTGGCAGCCATGCAGCCGGCTGCTGGTACCTGTCCTGGAGAGCAGGATGCTTCAGGAGCTGCAGTGGATGCCCCGAGGCAGAGTACCCCAAATGCGCAGCAGCTATGAGTCTGCTCTATGAGGTAACAACCAAAAATTGACTTTGAAGAGTGAGAGCTGACTGGAAACAAAATATTTTCCCCATCTTTCATTAGCATGACGAATAGAATAGACTTGCCCTGCTCAAAGGGTTTACAGTTCATGAAGGATTTGTGTGCGGGGAGGGAGCCAGCAAGGGGAGCACTGGGCAGAAGCTTAGAATTCTTAGAATGTATCTCCATCTCAGTGCTCAGTTTGTAAAACAAATTCTTCAGATAGGTGCTTGAATTCACAGGCTCTTCAGAGGGAATTTATCAGTCTTTGGGAATATACTGGTTAAGAAAAAGAAAAACCTATTGCCATCAGCTGCAAGGAGGGAAAAGCTAATCATCTAAACTTTAAGGCGGGAGAGGTGCAGCTGTCAAAGCAATAAGGTAAATGAGTCTGAGGCTGAAATGGTTTTTGCAGCAGAACTCTGCTCCCTGTTAAATAGGGGAGATTGAACTATAGCACCATTCCACTATTCCCTGGTAATGCACCATTTTGGGGCTGACTGGGTGGTCTTAAGTCCATTGCCACAGTGGTTATATCGCTGATACCAATCAAGGCCCCGCAGCTGAGACCCTGAGTGACCTGCTTCAGCAGCTTTTTTCAAACCCCAATTCACTCATTTGTGTGGGATGCTTTTCTGCTACTTTATTTATGGGATTACATAAATGAGCCATTAAAAATGTAAATCTTCAGAACAGTTGAATAATACAGATTTAAACAATAAGATCAGGGCGGTACAGTACAGAAACTTCCCCGAACCAGCAGTACTGCACCATCGTGGCTATGGCAACAATAGCGGGTTAAGGGAAAGAGAGAGCAAGGAGGAAAATAAAACGTCCCGGCATTGTTACAGTCACTGGCACCACAGAAAGATTAGGGATTTTTTTTTTTTCAGAGTATTAGAACAATAATGAAGATGTGTCATTATGCACCACAAAGGAGACCATGGCATCCCTCACGTAGTGCAGGTGTCAAAACAATCGGGCTGGCCACAGAATTGAGTTTAAGTGAAGTTTGTCCTACCTCACCACAAAGCATTTAACCCTTCCAGGGCCAGGGCCAACTACAGCTGTGCCATAGCTAGCACAGGCTCTTTTCCTCTCTCCTGTGCCATTAGGCATCTGGTCTGTGCATCCTTTTTCATCAGCAGCGGCAGAGGAGCTGTACACTATGTACCTTACTGAGCAGGAGTTGGCTGTGGGTTTTATTTGGCTTTCTTTGTGCTTACATCACATTAAAGTACCTGCTGAGTCAATAACACAGTGAAGAATTACACTGAGGTTTAGTTAAATCCTATGGCAATTTTTTCTCTGCAAAGGATAAAAACATGGAAGTAACTCCTAAGCCCTGCTAAGTTCAAAATATCTGAGCTACAATAGCAGTCTACTGATTTTCCCTGTTCAGAGGTGTATTTTAGCTGATACATAACAACCTTAATGTGACAACTGTGGTGAAGAAGACATGCACACCTGGAAAACAATCACTGAGAGATATCAGTGCTCTCCCAAGAACCAGATTACACCATATGTTATTTCAGAAAGTTTTTCCTATCATTTGGTTCTGGAATTGAGTAGGTATTTTATGTGAGTAAATTTGGGAGAGTAAATTTGGGAATTTATATAAAAGGCATATTACCTCTCTGTTTCTGAGGTCACCACTCCCTGAATTTTAATGTTTCTTACCTAAAGGCAAATTTTTCCCTCTACCATCCTAATTCCTGTGCTGTAACAAGGGCAAAGTGGGTGCCCAGTGAATCACAACTCACTTGCAAGAAGGACCCCACCAAATCAGAGCTGTGTTTATGAATCTGACCATGATGGAAACAGCTGCATACAGATTCAATATTTTGAATTGCCTGGGCTTGTAAAACTTATAAATGAAGCACCTTGTGGGGAAAAAAATCAGTTAAATTCTTCTGCAAATAATGTAAGTAGACAAGGTGCAAAATGGCTTCCAAGTGAAGTTTTCCACAACAATGGTTTTTCATGCATGACCTTTAAGACACTTTATTTCAGAACTATGGGACATGGACTGGATTCCTTTTTTACATCTGTGCAAATCCATAAAGCAGAGAGCTATTGTGAATTTGTGCTGGTGCAAGTTTGAAGTGAAGCTGTTTCACATTCTTTTTTATCCTTAAAGTTCAACATCCTTGGCTGATTTTTGCTACCTTTCCTTTCTGAAGGCTGTTTACAGTAGTTTATCAATATCATAAAGAGTTTTTAGCAATGTTATAACATTCAGCATTCGTCCTAGCGTCACAGAGGAGCTGAAGTTGGAAGGCATCTCTGGAGGTCACCTAGTCCAAACCTCCTGATCAAGCTTGTTAACCAGGACCACGTCCAGAAGACTTCTGAATATCTCCAAGGAGTTATGAATATTTCCAAGCATCACATTATGATGATTTGTTATTGGTTCAACTGCTGTTGGTAACAGTGTGACTGATTTCACTGTATGTAGATAATGGACACCATAAAATCATGTCAACTCCCTAATATTTTTTGCCTGCTGCAATGGGAGAGGAAGAATCCCTGGTAATGGAAATGGGAAAATACTTTAAGAATACTATGATCATCAACTATGCTAGCATAAAGAAGTTTATTTGACTAATGGTGGCTCTCCCAATGGGATTGTTTCTTTGGCTCAGGAGATGAAATGGGAAGAAGAGATGAAATGGAAAATTTCCCATTTATTGGCAAAATAGAGAGGCCATACAGCTCTGTGTTAATAAAGAACGGCTTCCTCTGGGAAGGAAGATATGCATATGAGCCTTTTTGAGATCACTGGATTATCTCAGGGCAGAATTGGGGATTTAGTATAGATAGATCTTGCTTTCAGTCAAAGTGGTATTTCCAGATGTTCCTGCCTTATTGGCAGTTACAGTATTGGTCTGTGCAGCCGTGGGCACTAAGAGGGAAGGTCGTGGCCTGCAGCCCCATCCAGCCCACCCACCAGGTGGATAGCACATCAGGAGAGATGCACATGTTGGGAAGCCTCTTCAGGAGTCCCCACATGAGCTTTTCCACCTCAGTGCAGAAAGTGGGGCTGTGGGGGTGTGGTACAGAGGAGGGCTGGCCTTGAGAAAAATCTTCCATGGGTTCATGGGTCATGTGCATGTTCAGGCTTCCAAGATTCTGTGGACTGAGTGACATGGATCCAAGTCCTTGAGCATATTTAAAGAAGTAGCAATGGGCTACAATCCTGTTTGTTTCAGGGGAATAGCTGAATATTAATCTTAACCTTTTCAGTCTGAAAGCAGGTAGTTCATGAGAAATAGAGGCTTAACAAGAATCAGCCATTCCATTATCCTAATGTATGTTATTTTCTTTGTTCTTCATTCTACATCAGCTCAATTAATTTATTTCTGAGAGGAGACAAAAGGTTGATTCTGCAATAAATGTGGCCAATGATTGTAATCCCCATTCTGGTTCTTAGTGGTGTGACTTGGAACTGCTTGTGAGGTGGCACAGGGCACTGCCTTTCCTGGGGTTTGGCTGGGTAAGTACTGGCAGAGACTGTTAGTAGTGGGCAACACCAGGGATTTCCATGGTCAAACAGCTCAGATAGGTCATGACCGTGGTTGCTCTCCAGCCTGGCTAAAGTGGATCCATGTGGCAGTATGTGGCATGCCCACCAATCTCACAGATGTGAAGCCAGTCTGGAATGGAAAAGCAAAACAAGCCAAATTCTAAATCAATTAACAAAATGGCACTTGAAGGAAAAATCCCTCCTTGAGCCACCACCTTTGGTTAATGATGTTTTTGAGTATTGTGTCGTTGCTTCAATGTCTGTGTGAAAGCAAGTAATTTTATTTCTTTTCTAAAGTAGGTAGAAAGATAACTGTAGTCTTCATCTACTTTTCCTCTTTTTCTCATCGGAAAGCCAGGATTTGGATCCTGAAGATAGTAGGATGCAGGGTTGAGGAAGGTCTAGTGTACACAAATGCCAGGTTCACAAGGTGGAGTGCACAATGAAGGAAAACTTTCCCAGTACTTCATCTGTCAAAGTCAGACTGTAGGCCCTCTGGTGCCATCCCAGTGTTTTTTCTTTTTGTTCCCTCAGTCACCACCACCGAAGGATCTTTGAGGTCTTACCTAGTTTGGAACCTCTCTTACGATGCAGGAATGAAAAATTTTAACCTCACTATGGGCGAGGGAGGTAGGGAGAGGGGGAGAGAGGGAAATGGGGAGGGAGGGAAGAGAGGAGATTTAAAGGGAAGGAAGGGAGGAGGGTGGGAGCTTTTTTAGTGATCTGACATGGTGTGAAGCAGCTTCTCTCCTTCAGGCAGGATCTGATGCTGAGCTCGTTGTGCTGGTGTCACCAAGAGCACTCTCCCTTCTCCCACCTCATCTTGCTTTTTCTGCAGGCAGCTGCAAGGCACTGACAAAGGTCACCTGCACCAAACTGCTTGGTGCTGCTGTCCTGAGTCAGGGAAGCTCATGAATATGAGCTTCAGTGGGGGAGAGAGGTCAGGGTGACTGTCTCCTCTAGGAAATACGTTAAGGAAAAGGAAAGCGAAATCTCACCTCTGCCTTTATAGAAGGGAGGCTCCCCTTACAGCTTTCCCAGCTTTGTGCCAGATTGTAAGTACTTTGGCTGATATTTAAATGGAGCTGGAAATCTTCAGTGATTGCAGAGTCCTACGTTGGAGAGATGCGTCAAGATAATTTTGTGTCTCTCAAAGCTCTGCTGCAGGAGCAGGTAAGTCAGGAGAGGAGCTGGTGGAAACATGAAACTTGTGTCTGTCCCAAATTCCTTGAAGACTTCAGGGCAGCCTGATTCACCTTGGTCTTGCTCCTTTGCATTACTCCTCCTACAGCAGGAGTGCCGTTGCTGCCTGACTGAAATGGAAATGTCCTGTGCTTACCTGAAAGCAGCGTGAAGGATCACCGAGGCCAAAGACCATGAGACCTGCAGCTGCAGAGCTCCCCTACATTCTCTGGGTGGAAAACTTACTGCCAGGATCAATAAGGTCCTCACTTTTTAACTTGCTTCAGGTTACAAGTGCAAACCAATACAACAAGCTCTTTTGAGGGAACGAGGGACAAAGGGTGTCTCCCAGCCTCATCATAATTTCTCGGGTGGATCAGTCCTTTCCCTACTGCCCTGAGGTCAGCAGAAATCATGACCATGAAGTAGCAGAAAATTGAACTCCCTTTGAAATCAATACGTTGAAGGGGCCTCTCCAAAAGTTGCTATTTTCCCCTCTGTCTGCACCAGTGCATCTCTCTCCAGTCCTCTGTTGTGACCCACTGCAGAAGGCGGCTGGGAGACGAGGTTGGTGGAGCTGTTGCTTCCCAGTTAAGGCAGGGTGAGGTGAAAGCTGGGATGCTTTGGTGTAGCAGCAGCTGTGGATAAAGGGCAGGTGCATGCAAAGCACAGTATGCAGGGAGTAGTGGTGTCTGTCACAGTCTGGAAACACGGGAAGTTCTTGGAGTAACAAGTCCTTCTGCTGGCCCAGAAAAGAGACGGAAACCTTTTCTGCCTGAAATCTGCAATTCCTGTAGAGATATGAAGAAAATCTCCTACACCTGAGGTTTCTTTCTCCATCTCTATCATTGGTTTAATAAAATGTTTCCACTATAATGACATAAAATGCTTTCTTCATTTATTCTCCTTTCTTTTTTTAACCTGTTTTCCCCCAAATTAAAGTGATAATTTCACACCCCAAATAAGACTAGATTTTACCCTCTCATAAACCACGAATGTAATTGCAGAAACAATGTTGACTATGACCGCATGGTCATAAAGAAAGAAAAAATCAAACAACCAAAAATAACCAGCAAGAATTCAAAGTGGAAATGAATGGAGTCTGTCTCATTCATAAATGTCATATGAGTCTTTGGTTAAAAAGGCAAGCCTGTCATCCCAAGGCCAGCAGCTGTTGTTATGTTGGACAAAATGGATACAAATGGGTATTATTTTAAAGTGAAATGCTTAATCCCAGGCCTAACAAGCCCACTGTCCTCTCTGTAACCCTGTGTCATACAAGCCATGATCTCCAGTAGAGGGCTTGATTGCACAGGAAATAAAATTCCCTGGCTGTGCCCTACCAAACCGACAAACACCCTGGCAATGTTTGAGTTACTATGGCAATCACAAAATAGGAAGGCCTTTTCTTCTTTTCCCCATCTCTGCATGCAGCCGCAGGCTGCTCCTGAATAGCTCACATCTGCAAAAAGTTTTAACACGGTACTCAGATAAAGAAAAGGATCCCAAAAATGGGCATTGACCCGTCTCAAAAAATGTTGCAAATTTTATATACAAGAATTGGGGAGCTGTGCCACTTTGCACAGGTTATGTCATAATGTGAACAAAAAGGGATAAAAGCTGATGAAGGCTTTTGCTGTCAAATATGGAGAGAGGGGAAAAAGCAGAAGTAAATGACAGCTTTAATGCAGATGTAAGAAGAAAAGTCAAAGATGGGTGACAGAAAGTTGCTGGTCAATGAATAAGGGAAAAATTTCTAACACAAAAACCAGACAAAAGAGTAAAATACAATAAAAATCTCACTATAGAGAATACTGAGAAAAGTCCCAAAAGCACAGTGAGCAAAATCTTGGAGCTATCAAACCATGTGAAACGGACATGTGGTTCTTTAGAGTGGCCCATTTCAGGCATTAATAGCTCCCATTATAAAGGGGGAACCTGATCTCTGGCCTGGAAAGCTTTCAAGAAGCAGACTTTTTACAACAAAATTGAAAAGCAAAACAAAACTGAACCTTTCTGCCTTGCACAAATTAACTAGGATTTTTGTCTTTCTAGACAAATTTGGTCCTGCATAATGAACTGTTACACATTTTACCAGTTTTCCTCGGACAAATGCTTTCTGGTAATGAAGAATAATTACGTATTTAAATGGAGATTTGCTTTCTGGCAGATCTGGCAGATCCTGTGCTTTCTGACAGTACACTTTCCACCATTATACATACTTACTTCTGATGACAGAAACTTACCTTTACCAACAAGCTGATTCCAAAACCTAATTTAGATGCCTGCATAGAGCATGTGAACATGTGTTAAGTACCTGATGGTCTCACCAAGCTGTTTAATCCCAGTGAGGGGAAAGGTATGAATCCAGAATTTAATGTACAGGTCTGCTGCCCTGAGCTAGCTTTGCCTCAGATGTCTGGATCTGCGAGGTAGGAGATGGAAAGTGCTGCCTCCACTTCCATGTATGGGAGCTCCATCTCTCAAGAAGGTTAGCCGAGAGTAAATTTATTCTTAATTTGTTCTTAATCTTAGGTTCGATTGACATGTTATAGCTTCTGAAAGTATCATTGCACTTTAAAAGCTCTTACTGACGACTCACATTAATCACTGGCTTCTGAGAAAGGCTTAATGTGAGGAAATGAATGAAAATGGCATAAACCATTCACAAAAAAAGTCCAAAGGGCCGAAAGAAGCCCCAAATCCAGTAAAAGTGGGACTGCATTATACATTCATTGACTCTTGTTCTTTTGGGGGTGTTTTGGTATGAAAAGAAAGAGACAATGGAAGACAATAGCGGTACCTTATCAAAGTTCATTCAAGCAGCTATTTCAAATACTTTTAACGGCTTGTCACTGGGTCTTGCAAGTCTCCGAGAGTCTAAACACTCTGTCACATTTGTGTACTAACCACTTAAAGTGCTGCTAAAGCCTTTTGACCTGGACTGACTCTCCTTTATCTAGGTCAAAATGCAAGGCAAAGCCTTTGTGTTCCACGGCCTTCATTAAATTCATTGATTTGACCTGTATTTTAAAGACCAAAAGTCAAATGGAATGGGAAGTTAAAGTTCCCATACAAAATCTTCCACTGAGCACTTCACTGCCTCCTTGAACTATGTAACATACAGAAAAGGCCATCTCACGGCCATTTGAAGTGTGGGCTATAGCTGGAGTGGCAGTTTTGTCCAGTTTTTTCAAGAGCTTTGAAGGAATTCATCAGAGCTTTCCCTCTCTTAAATGAGGACAAAAAAAGTTGAAGCTTGCAGACAGTCCCACTGGCCATTTTTTCTTGCCCCAAGTCATCCATTCAACAGGGCATAGCAAAGTTCAGAGGTAGATAAATAATATCAAAATCTCTTTAGCACACAGACAGGCGGGGATGAGGTTTGTTGCTTTACATTAGACTCTTTACATGCTTAGGGTCATGCACTATCGGGGAAAATAAGGGATCAGCTTTTACTGTATCAAGAAACTTATTCTGCATTTGAAGATCAAATTTTACAACTAGTGCTTATTCTGCCTGGAAACACACCATAAAACTTAAGAACTTTAGAGAACAAGCATAGGTTTAAGTCTTCAATATGGGCTCAGACATCAAACAGTTGGAAACCTGGGAGGTTCCATTCAACCCCAGAAAGATGGAGCCTGAGATGTTTCTGCATGTTGCTGACCCAGCTAATGTTGTGGGTCTGAGAAGGGGGAGACTGACTGTGAACTGCAGGGGCAGTCCAGGTTGGCCAGAGAGGCAGGTCCTGCCCTGTGGGGGAGTCAAGAGCAGACACCCAGGGCCCTGTCTTGCCCCTGGGATGCCATTGTGCGAGTCTGGATTGGACTGGTCACCTTGCTTGCCTGGCAGAGCTTCATGGCTTATTTTCAATGGGAAGAGTGCAGTAAAATAAAAATAAATTACAAACATGAGCGTAAACTTTAGCCAAATGACAGGCCACACAGATCTTCAAAAACAACTTGTCTTGAGAAGATCTGCAGTTTTATAATGTCAATAAAAGTTATCATGCAAGATCCAAGTATTTGGCACAACTTTCCAGAAACAATTATTTTCATGACTGGCATTGGGAGTGAGATTCAGCTGCCTAGAGGTATTAGGTTATGTGACTGAAGGCTCATCCCTGTGAACACAAAGCAGGAGAGTGGAACAGTGATGACAGAGCCGGCAGCAGGCCCATGGACTGGGGATAACAGCTCCTAACCAAAAGGGTCTCTACTCACCTTAAAGGCTGAGAGGGTTGGTGTCTATGGGGATGGGGAACTGGGTATGAGAAGAGGAGGAAGACAGCAAAAGGAATGAGCAGAGAGGTATTAGACTGTACTGTGTTTGGATTCCTACTCAGCCAAAGTTTGGCCATCCCACCCTTTCTCCTCTTCCCCTCTGAACACAGCTATCTCTTCATGTTCCACTTGGAGCAGAAATGCTCCCAGGAGCTTTGAAGAAGTTCAAATACTTTCTCAGGAGCTGCCAGCAGAATGCGACCAGCTCTGAGCTGATGCAGAACCAGGATGAATCCAGTGCCCTAATCCATAAAATGAATGACCTCAGTAAACACAGCATCTGATATGGGGATCATTGATGAGTTTAAACATTCAGAAGAAAGTCCAGGAGCAGGCTAAATCCCCTTCATGTAGCCATAGGTCTATAAAAGAGTAGGTTCTGCTTCTATTTCTAGGTTCACAGAATTATGATTTTATACATCTCACCACCTCGAAGACCAAAGGAAGAGGCAGAAACAACAAATGGAAAGCCTTTAGTGTTGGCTAATGGCAAGATGTCATCTTACAGAAAGGTCGGCTAGAAAAATGGAGGTATAAGGAAGGTTTCTGTAGCTTTTGACTGAATTCTGTAGTTCCCAGAAATCTTCCAAAGGCATGGTGTTCATTCAAAAGAAGCAATTGCAAACTTAAGGAAAAAACCCACCAAACTAGATCTGAAACAGCCCTTTGGGCCATTATTTTCTATTTTTCCAATTTTATACAAACTCAAGATTCCAAAATCTCAAACAGGACTCCTGACCAGAGCTAGTTTGTTTGACCTTTTCTTGTTTGCAAAATTATCTGTAGAAGGATTTTGTTTCCCTTAATTATTCCCCTATAGCATTCTGCTCAGCACTGGGCAGTCTCTGGATTGTCTGCAGATTCCTAGTCTATTGCTTTGTATGTTTGCAAGATTTTTTTTAATGTTTTGTGACTGAGTCATAACTGGTAACTTAGAGACACTTTTTTCTAATGTCCAATTGGGCAATTCCTGGAGCTTTGAAGATTTACCAGATGATCCCTCCTACTGTGACTCTTCATGAGGAACATGTTTGCCAGACTCTGTGTCCATGAACATCCTAACAAACCATATTGCCCTCACATCTTTGGAAAGGAATGAGATGAAGAAGGAATTGAATGCCACCAAAGAAGACTGATTATTTTGTATTAGGCAAAACATTTGAAAAAAGCTGTTTGGAGTTGGCTGTAAACAGGGTCACTCTAAAACAGTGTTTCTATTACAGGAGTATTGTTTCTGACCACCAGAGCAGAATAAAAGTAACCCCAGGACCACATTGAGAGATGTGAGAACCTTCTAGTCTGTGGCACGCTCCCCTTTCCTACCAGTCCAAGGTGGTCCCTTTGCAGTGAGAGCTTTCTTTGGGCTCTGGGGAGAGCAAGAGGCTGTTGGGGAAGAAAACTGCAGAAGGTGACCTTGAGACACACCCTAGTGGGCCAGGGCAGAGGGCCCTTACCCATCTACTCATCCTCTGTTGTGGGCAGTAGGAGCTACTATGAGGGAGAGCACAGGATTTTTATCACTTGCTGTGGGAGCCCCCAGCCCCAGAGGTGATGGGATGTCAGTGGGAGGTACCTGCTCAGATCCTGAATAACTGCTAAAGAGCCTGCTGTTCCCAGATGTGTCTAGTCCTACTGGGAATCTGCTGATACTGCTCAGCTTTGCACTGATCTGTGTCTGTTTTAAGCACGAGTTTCCCTGAGCACTCTCTGGCACTGCATTAAGGGATTTACTGAACAGCAGTTCCAAGTTTGCCTTACCCATCACGTTTGTGGTTTGGTGAACTTTGTGTGTAACCCCTCAGCCTTCTTGCCCCTAAGCTAAGGAGCCTCTTTGGTCTCCCCACAAAAATTGGCTGCTTCACCCCAGAGTCATTTTCGTTGCCTTTTTCTGTGTCTTGTGACTTTACTACATCCTTCTTGAGATGCAGAGACCTGAGCTGCACTCAACAGTCAGTGTATGAGAGAAATAAATTTTCAATCTCTCTTCTTCCTAAAAAGAAAGTGGAAAAGAGTACGAAATGAGATAAATGGAAACAAGATTATGCACTATATATATATTATACCATGAACACCATAGTAATCTCACTAGCAGTGTCCTGCAGGTAGCCTTGGTTCAAACAAGATTCACAGTGGGAGAGGTTTTGTCCATGTGACAATTGCTAGGTGCTCTGGTGGCTGCAGCACACATAGACTGCCATAGACTGTCTGAGTCATGGGCTGCTTAAAAATATGAGCCTGGGTAACAACCCCGGAGCCCAGGCCACACATCCCTGAAGTACAGAAACACAGGTAAGCCTCACACACTCCCCAGGTAGGATGAGTAACTGATAGGCTAAGTTTTTGTATCCATTTAAGTAACAATTTTGATGTGTCCTATTTATTTTAGTACTTGCTGTCTTTACTTGGAAATTTGAAGCCTACGAACTGTGAAGATGACAGCTAATTCAAACTTTGACTGTTTGAGGAGCAGAAAGGAAAAAATAAAGCATTTAGGGCTCTTTTTATTCTGATAAACTGCAGTCAGCACTGGAGGCACCACATCATGGTGATTCAGACATGTTGCAAGAAACTTTCCCTGCTTGAAGAACTTGCAATCAAAATGGGCAAGGGAGGAAAAGGGGGAATGGGACTAGTGAAGTGAAGGGTGATGCTACATATGGGACCAGAAAGATGTAAAGCCTGGCTTTTTTATTGCAGGATTTATAGCCTTAGAAGAAAGATTTTTCACACAAGAAAAGTACCTTCAAACACTCCTACCTTTGTCCTCCCTTCCCCCCACATCTCCTTGTCAAGACATCCCACAGCTCCTTAGAAATTTGCTCTCAGAAGTCACCTGGTGAGTAAACCACAGTTACTCCTGCTTTGTAGGAAGACACAGTGAAACAATTTACTTGAGCTGAAATCCTAGCTCAGACTGAAAACTCCTCATCCCAAAGTGCAGTGCTGTCAGGTCTGATTCCTGGCTCAGTCCCAGTCCCAGCACAGTGGTGCAGGAGGGAGGTTTCTCTTGACCGTGGCAGCTGACCCTCTGCTCTACCTGCAGGAATTCGAGGGTCACCAATGAAACCACTCCGTGCTTCCCAGGGAACCCAGCCCAGCAAAAAGCACTCAGGACCATCGTGGCCGTGGTCACAGGGATAGCCATCAGTATCTCTGGGTTTGCTGGGCACTTGTAGCGGTGTTAGCACATCAGGCTTTTTGTTCTTACAGACCTTTAGAGCTTTCTCTTTCTCCTTGTTCTCACTTCTCTTTTCAGTTCTTCTCTGCACGTGTATGGCTGTACTTTGACAAATAGAAGTCAGCTGTGTACAGATACAGGCCATGCTCTGCAACACACGCAGGAGGAGCTCACATTTTCAGCACAACTGCAAAGCAACAGCACTTGAATGCCAACATAGACACCCGAAAATGTTTGGGTTTGTCTCCACTGCCATCATAGGAGTTCCCGTAACTCCCACTGTCTCATGTGCGTCCTCCCAGGTCACTTGTGGCAGCTGGGATGATGCCGGATGGATACAAAAGGAGCACAAAGCCCTGGTATTTTACCCTGTCACCTTAACATTCACGGGGGAAGGGCACTCCCTGCAAAGCACCCTGCTCGAGCCCCCTCAGGTGGGAGCCTGTCGCTTTCTGCGTTGGAGGGTTGAGGAGAGCTGTGCTAATCCTCTGCGTGGCCACGTCATCTGACAGCCGCGTTCGCCGAGCTGCCAGCCAGCATACCAAAACCTGATGATGCACTACCAACATCCTTGCCAAAGACAAGGCCATTTAGAGCAGAGAGACAAGCTGACTTAGCATAAAAGGAGAGGCATCAATCACTGTTCCCCCAAGACAATGGCGATAATTTAATGGCTGTTTTTTAAGAAGAACTGACACTATACAAAGATTGAGGAGAAAGGTCTGGTAGGCTTCACCTGCAGCTGAGAGCTATTTGTTCCCATTGTGCCAACCCAGAGTGAGGTTTGAAATGGCAATTTCTGCAGCTGGCATCATATGCATCAAGTTATGCACGCAGCTAAGGGTTTACTTTAAATCGCTAGATTTTCTGGCTCAGACTGTTATTATTCAAGCTTGAGTGACTTTACTAATGAATTAACTTTCTGTTGAATTTTAAGTAAAACTGCAGAGCTGTGTAGTGTGATTTTTCTTCTGTTAAAATAATTTCAGCTTTTTTGAAATTATTTCCCTTTATTCCTATAACACCTATTCTATCAGACTGAGGATGAGAATTTGCAGACCTAATACATTTAGCTGAGTTGTATCCATGTATTAGAGACCTATACTTGACATTATTTTGTTTTTAGTGGGATGAATCCTTGCTGACGCCCTTGCATAGGGTGTGAGGTGACTGGACAGAATCTAACCAAAGGTATCCAGAGAGCTGAAGTCATCAGAGTAGATTTGCTCTGCAAGGTTACAAAAATAAGGCTGGAGGGGTTTTCAAAGAGTCTTTTAGTACAAACCATCACCATGAGACGTGATCACCCTTACCTGTCAGATGGAGTATTCTGCAAGCTGTCTGGAGAGCACACACCTCTCCAGCACAGCTCCAGTCCCTCACTGTTCATGCTGTTAGCAACTGTACCAAGTGTCATATGGGAACTTCTGCACAGCACCTAAGTATGTTATTTCTTGTCCTATATGGGCACCAAGAGCATTTTGCTCCTTCTTTTCTGCAGGTCTTGATATATTTGAAAAATATTACCAGAAAATCCCTGGCATACACTAGAGCAACTCCAGTTCTTTCATTTTATATCACACTTCTGGACTTACTGTCATTCGTATTGTCCTCTCTGGGCTCTCTATTTTGCCTGCACCTTCACAGCTATGCAGGTCCCAGGCTGAGCCCTGGTGCAGCATGGGTCACTGCTGAGCATGGAGGGAGAGTTAGTCAGAGTCCAGCTCAGTCTGTAGCTCTTCTTGCCAGTTACTTGAATAAACATTCCTGATTTTTCCAGAGACCTTCTCAGGATTCCAGCATAAACAACAATTTGGCTTTTGCAGTCTTTAAGGAAAATGTGGTAAGGATACTGAAATGCCTTGAAACATATGTAGAAACCAGCAGGGTTCAGAGTCTTGCAGTGGGAGACAGCTGGACTCATCAATCCCAGGACTGTGTTTAGTTTATCTGGTAGTGTTTGGTTTTATTTTAGGTTGATTGAAATGAATCTTCCCATTTCCTCCAGCAGCTATGGCTTCTGTTCTGGCAATCCTTTTCAGTGATAGCTGCTGAAACATGTGCCAAGGTGATAACACAGCTCTTTAACCATAGTAAATGACTTCTAAAGAAATTGCTGTTTTTCACAGATGGTTTTTGGTTTGGCTTTTTTTTTTTTTTCTTTTTCATATTTTAGCTTCCATTTCTTCTGTGCTCATTCAAACTCCTTCAGCATGAGCTTCCTGAGCAAGATGGGCCAAAGAACAAGCTCAGTCAATCATCTGCCCTGTGGCATCCTTCAGGACTTAGGAGTGTGACTCATGAGGCCCAGCCTGCTGCTGCCCTCACATGTGGTGCAGTGAATTCAGTCCTGCACGCCACACCTACCCCAGACAGCGAGTGTGGGTTTCATGTGACACTGAAACCTGGAACAGGCAGCTTGTTGGTGAGCATGTCACACACACTGCAGATGAGACAGCTCTGGATTAGCCGTGGTATAGCTACAATTTCAAAGCTCTGCCTTTTCCTCAGACTTTTTTCTTCTGTCTTGCTGTTATGAAGGCAGTTTGGTTTTGCATCTGTGTTCTATATTTGCACCAGTAAAAATGTAACTTGAGCACCAGGGCCTGCCCCATTCAGTTCTAGCACTCTCCTATTCAGTTGCAAAGTTGGATTGTATCTGCACTGAGAATGCTCCCGAAGAGACAGAAGCAACAATATCTGTGAGTGTGTCCAAGTGATGTTGAATGTCTGACCTGATCTTTCTAAGCCTTTCACTCTGTGACATTGCTGCGCCCTCTGCTACTTCCAGGGGAGCATCCTGTGGTGAAGTCTCACTGGGAAGAGCTGTTTTAAACATTTTTAAGAATCTTCTCATGTGCTTCAAGGTTTAATGTGCATCATCGGAATATTTCAGACCTCCACATTTGCTGTCAAGTCCTATTACCTCCCGGCTCCTAAGTGGGTAGGGGGATGTGTGCAAATAAAAGCGTTAACCAGCTTGTTCTTCCAAGCAAGTCAAGGCCACCCCTATGCAGTGTGCTCGGTCTCTGAGGGACAGATATTCCCAACAGTCACTATCCTTCCCTTCTACAGTGGAGGACAAGCAGGGATGTTGGAAGCCACATGGAAAGTATTGATCTCTTCAGAGATGATAACTCAAGGACTTGCAGTGCCAGAAACTCTTTCAGCCACCTTCAATGTGGAGGGTGGCTGTGTGTGCTTCCTTTTGGTTGCTAGGTATGATTTTAAGGTGCTCTGTCCTGAGTATTTGGTCTTTAGAACCACATAAATCTTGTCTTCCTTATAAATATTTGTCCTATAAATTGCCCTAGGTTACTAAAGAGACCACTACCAGATCAAGAAAAAGAGCTAATGACCTCCTAACATTCTTCCATTGTTTCTTAGGTACTGAAATGTTAACACAGACATTAGGAGCAGTTTGGGACTTCTGATTGTGCTGGAAATGGAAATTATCCCAATCTGCTTCGCACAGAGGACTGAGGACAAGTTATTTCTGTAAGCTTTATAAAATCGAAGCTGAAGTGCGATTGTCATAACGATGGGAAGGAGCAACACTTGAGATAACTCATGGCTGAGTTGCTAAATCCTTGGAAGAAAAAGACTGGGTTTCTGTCTCCATCGTGGCAGGGACCAGGTGGTAAGTTTGGGTTACCTTGGTGGTGTACCCCAGGACTCGCACTGGGAAGACTTGTTTGCTGGTGTTCACTAGCAATCCAGACAAAAGAGGGTAGCATGCTGAGGACCGAGGCCACCTGACTACCTACAAAGACAGAAGCTTCACCTGGACTGGAGTAATGCTGGTAGAAATGGAAAACTGGTCGGTTTTCCCCTTCCAGGGAAGGGTGGAGGTAAAGGGCAGAACCTTCACTGGTGCAGTGTTGTCTTCACTAGAAGATAAAGCATCCCCAACCATTCCTTCCAGCTTCATGCACTCCTGGGGTGTCATGACATTTCTGTTTGTAAGTTTGCTCTTAGGAAATACTTAATGTAATACGATTGCAGTTATGCTTTATATCTTCCAATTAAGTGGATATGCCCTCAGCTGGCCCTCCATGAGGTCGCTGTCCTTGCTCTGAAATGTTGCAATCTCTAACAACACAGTGAAAAAGTGGGTGGCATCTGAAGAGTCCTTATTTTTTATCAGAGTTTTAACTAAGCTTCAAAGCAAAATAAGTGAAACCATGAGCAGATGGTGTGGAATCAAACAACACCCGTGCAAATATCCAATCTTTGGCCAAAGGAATAACAGTATCACCAATATGGTTCATTTGAGCAAACACATGGAAATACTCAGCTTGGACAAATGCGTAGCAAATTATTTTAGCTTTTTCTAAGGAAGTTTATGAGATTTGGCAATCAGTCATCTAAACTGACGAAGAATACACTGTCTTTGCAATAAATGTTCATGCTTGTCGTCATTAACATCATTTAGATTTTAGACTTTTTCTAATTAAGAAAGGTTCCCACCAGCAACAGCAAAAATCTCCACCACCTCTTTCATTATCTCAGCTTTTCTTCCCTTTAATTACTATTGAGTTCCTGGCTGATTAAATTAGGTTTTTTAGGTCTTTTCTAAAATCTTAGGGAAATTATCTAAAAATCATGAAATCAATTCCCTTACGCTGTTTTAATCTTTTATGTTTTGGGCTCCAAGAGGGACGGGTGGACAAGTGCAGCCCCTCGGAAAAGTGTGCAGCACTAGACTGCTTGCCAGCCTTCTATTGCCTTTGTGGACCATCTGGGTCAATTTCCTTCCAACTAAATGAAATGCAAATAAAAATTCCAGCAGTTTTTCAGCTGCAGGCTGCCCAGCTGATTAGCATGACAGAGGCCGGGAGATGAGGCCTGACCCTGTGCACTTCCCCTCATCTCATTAAGTTGTAACTCTACCGTGGCTGCATTCATGGTGTTTATTGACGCTGAAAGGCGTCTTTATCCAAAACTAGCTAAATTCACATTCAGAGTTTTTCCATGAAGGCTTGCCTGCTACAGCATCCACATGAAAGTGAACCTATTGTAGCTTGGTGATATGTCCTGCTGATTCCTTAACAATCTGAGCTTTCTCCAAAAATGTTAGATTCACGAGTTTAAGTTCCAATAAGAAAACAAAAAAAAATGAGCCTCAAACATTTTAACAATTCTGTAGTTTAAATTGTAGAGAGTATAGACAAGTCTCTTTCTGGTGGTGACAGTGTGTATAATAAACTCACACATGAGGAGACAAACCAGCCAAAGTACAGTAGAGAGCAAGTGCCTGTATCATGTAGGACTGCAGACAATGGGGTATTATATGTAGCCTCACATCCATCAGCAAGGAGAAGGATGTAAGATTCATGAAGGCAGCATGTTCAGCAGTTTATAGTGCTCTGGGAGTCACAGCTGGGCAATGAAGAGAAATACACCTTCCATCTTCCCAGTATTTCATGGCTTGTCACAACTCTGCCTTAAAGAAAGTGGAACCAAAGCATGATTGAACTGAGCACAGCAATGACTATGATCCTTTCACCTTTCCCTTTAGTGCCATAACTAGCATCCCTGCTGAAGGACAGCAGTCACAGAGCCCAGACACTGCTGCTAAAGCTCCAGGGTGGACAGCTCTGGTGGGCAGTGCATCTTCTCTGCTGTAAAGTTTGAGGGCCAGGCTGTAACTAAGGTAGGTGGACTGTTTCTAGAAGGCATGGAAAGGAATAGAAGCTACTACAGATTTTTTGAAAGGAATAGTCAAATGTTCATGCTCTCCCTGCAATTTGAGTCTACAGGGAATGTACAGCGAAGACTAAAAGCTCTCTTACAGGGCTCGCAGAGTATGAACAGGAGTCGGGGAGGGTCCAGTCCTGACACCAATGCACCCCTTGAGTCAAAGTCTCGGTTTGAGTAATTTCTTCTTGTGGTAGGTGAACTGGAAAAAGTGAGCAGTGGAATTTTCACTAGACAACTGCCAAGTCTCTCATGAGATATTTTGTGATTGCAGTGGAAAGGAGAGGATATGCTTTTTTTGCTTATGAAAGCCAGATTTTTCTGCTTCCTTTGTGACAAGGCAGATACAGGTGAGCAAATGTAGGAGAGTCAGTCAGAGATCAACACTTTGGGTGAAGTCAGAAGAAGAGGTTACAAGTCTGTGAGCATCTCATCAAGTGATTTATACCTGTTCAGGGCTAAAAGGTGAAGTCAATGCATGAGGCAGATGGGCTCTTCACATAGGCTGTGAAGAAAAAAAAGGAAAAATCTTACATCTTCTCTACTCCATTCAAAAGTCACATGGAGCAGAGAATATTGAAAGGTGATCTCTGTTTGATTATCCCATGAAGAAGAAATTCAATAGTAATTTGCCTATGGCTCCTCCCTAGACTCTCTATCTCATCAGCTAATGAGTTCATTTTGCTTCATTCAGTCAGACCTGTACAAATGTTGTCTTGATCTGAGAAGTAATACCCAATGTTTGGGTAGGAAGATTAATTTTTTTTAAGTTCAGGGTATACTGATGTCTTCCCACTGAGCCACAAAGTGGTGTAAACATCAAAATAATATTTTGGATCTTTTCTCACAATCCTACTGAAGTCAGAAATGTTCTGTTATTTTCCATAGGGTTTTGATTCTATTCTTTGATAGTTTGTCTTAGTTAATTGTTGCCACTATTCCCCCACTCCACATGAGGTTATAGACACCAACTGAACAAACATCTCAATCTTTGGCTTTCCTGTTGGTCCAGGTAAGTGTTTGCAGGATAGATGAAAAACACTCAAATGTATTCTCGCTCAGATGTGTTGTACAAGCAGGTTCTTCATTTAGGGGTGTGTAAACAAGGATTTTACCATACAGGCTTCTACTTGAAAGCCAAGAAGAGGAACATGTGGCAGAGCAGTGGTAGAATGATGTATTTCAACTACTTATGTTTCAGCTTTGTAGGATCCTGGAAATATCTCCTTTCTACATATCAGTTCAGCCTCATCAGTGACAGAACACAGCTAAGGCTTGACTAAAATCAGGAGTTTAAACATATTTAGTCAAACCAGTGTAAAGGCCCCATGAACACCTTTGTTTGCTTTAAAGGCACATCCCACTTCAACAAAATTTAATGAGGAATTAATATCATTAAATTGAAACCAAAATCTTAAGCCGTAGTGAGCATGTCATCAGTGCACACAGCCTTGGTGAAAATAGATGAGTTCAAGCCTTTTCGTGTTTTCTTAGGAAATTTTCATTAAATTCCGCTTTTTAGAAGTAAAAATAATTGGAAATGAGGCAGAGAACTGTCTTTTTATCTACTCTGCACTGATGCCAACATTATTTGTTTCTGTGTTTCCATTTGAACTGACATGGTTCACTGTTGGTTTCATATCTCCTGAGCACAAGCTGGTGACTTTCCCATCAGGAGCTATGACGTGGGTTCTGCCTGATGAAGTTTGTTACCAGCCACATCAACTTGAAAGTCAACCTGAGATGTTACTGGCAGCTCATGAAGAGTGTTTTTAAATAACAGCAAGTTATGATAACTGCTACCTGTAAAAGGTGTCCCGTGACTGATGGGAGATGATGGTTCCATTCCAAAGAGGCTGGAGGAAGGAAGAGGAATGCTGTTTGGCTTTTCATATTGAACTATATCCAAATGCAGAGCCAACACTTCAAAATTCCTTCTGAATACACATTTAAATTAAAAAAAAAAGTATGGCTTAAGATCCTTGAAAGATTTTCTTTGATAATTTAGTACCTTTTCATTTAACAATTCATTTAACTTTAATAAAGAGAAAACATTATAATAAAATGTTAGGTGATGATAAAACATATGTGCTACAGTAGCACCAGAACAGTATAAAAATGTCAAACCATTATATTTTGACCTTATCAAAGTGGAAATTTTTACAATATCCATTATTCCATACTAAGGAATAATAAAAACAGGATAAATGACTGCAAATTCTTCTAAATGAAAATTTTTCATGCTAGTTATCTTCCTTGGATACATTTTGGTTTTGACAAAGATGTCTATATGATAGAAAATTGTCTTGAGTTTTCATCCATGTTCAATTACCATGGAATAGAATATAGGAGTTGGGGGTTGCTTCACTTGAGAAGGTGAAATAAATGATAGTTGTCCTTTTTTCTTTTATGTGTAATTTATTTGTTTATGAAACAAAAGCCAATATAACCTTTTTTTTTAGACCACAGCAGGGGAAGATAAAGTGAAGAGTAAAGGAAGAGAAGTGGAGAAAAACATAAACTCAATTCAGAGGCTAAATTATAGTTGGAGATTCGTCTTATCCTGGAGGTGGAAAACAAAGAAGCTATAAGAATGCACCTTGTGTCCAAGGCAACAGAAAGGAGGGACCACATGAAAAGAAGCAGACAGGGAAAAGACTTGGGGACACAGAAAAGAGCCCCCTGTATAGGGAGTCCACAATGGGACAGAAAGTCCTCACTTGGGTCACTTTTTGCCAGATCAGCACAGCAAATGGGACAGCAGCAAAAAACCAGTGAGCTTTATCATTTACCAGGTTTGCAGTGAATGTCTCTTGATTTCTCATTTTTCTCAGTCCTGGTTATACAGTTCTGAGTTATATGAAGTTTTCAGCTTGGGCTGAGAAACAGCCATGACATGGTATTGCATGATGTCCAAATTGCAGAGGAGAGTTTGAAGGTGGCTGCTATTGGGTAGAAAACACCAGAAACAAAGAAGACAAGTTGAGATTTATCAATACAAACACATTAGTCTCTGAGATCTGGAGCTCTCTACATTGCTTATATTTGAGGTGAGATGCAGAAGTCATGTCTATACTTATTCTGAACCTGAAGAGGATCCAGAACCTGCAAAGACACTGTCTTGTTAGGAAAATTGAACTTCCCAGAATGTAAAGAAAGGAGTTTGCAGGTACACACCTCACCGCAGTAACACAGATAAAAAGGAATCATAAAACAAAAAGCCTTAATCCCTTTCCAAATACAAGTTTAAAAGAAAGAAAAACCACAAAGCCAGTCTTTGAGGATTCTGGGGAAAAACCTCCAGTTTGATGGGGAGCACTGCAGAGTAAAGCAGAGGAGCAGGTCAAGAGGCTGGCAGCAGGAGGGGTGCAGAGCAGGGTGCAGCAGTGGCCAGCAGCTGTAGCTCTGAGGCCCCCTTGCCTTGCAAAGCTACTGCTGTAAATGTCCCACTGACATCTCTTACATCTTGGTCTGAACCACGTGGCGTAATCTCCTCGTGCTTGGGGACTGCCTTTGCTTGCTGCTGTGTTTTGAGGTCCACATCAATACAAACATGTTTGTTTGCATCAGACCACATATGCCCTGCCTGGGACTGAATCCAGGTTTCTTATTCCTCTACATTCAGCTTTGGCAGCCGTAGGGCAACATTTGCACTGAATTGCAATTTAGCAGTTCATGGATCTGCAGTGCTTCTTTCTTCCTTGCTTTGCAGGGAGTGCTGTGCAGGACATGCATGAGAGCCCAGGGTATCCAGCCAAGCTCAAAGCTCATGGCATCTTTACCCATCCATGTGTCCCTAAGCACAATGAAAGAGCAGAAATTCCATTTTATGTTTTGATGTTAATACTCTTCTGCCCTCATCGACCCCTTCTGACCATCCTCTGCATCCCATTATCTCCTTAGCACCTCAGTTCCTATTTCAGCCATTTTCCCCGTTCTTTTTCTTTTCAAGCCTCTTGTCAGCCATCCTCACAGGCCAGTGATAATGTTTCTGTCACAGGCTTCTTCAGAGTCCCTCTCTCTGATCCAGACTCGTGAGGTGCCCAGGCTATCTCCTGTGCCAGGTCACCATCCTCGCATCTCCACCACACTTCCAGTCCTGCCTAGGCAACACTGCCGACTGAGTGCTCTCCTCCCAGCCATCCCCTCCTCCCTGACCCTTGCCTAGTCCATTATCCAGCTGGTTTTCCTCCTCAAATGAGTCCACAGACATGATTGAGTCTCTTTGAACCCATGGATGGCCCTCTCTGCCCCAGAGACACAGTAAGCTCAGTAAGAGCTGTTCAGCCCTGCAAAGCTTCCTTAGTATGTCCAAACTCTTTTCCTCCTTCAGGCAAAACAAGGTGATAGCTACTAGAGATAGAAAAGACCTAATACCACCCCTTCTTTTTCTTCCTCTAGAACAAATTCCCAGTCCTTTCTCCAAAGTACAGCTTCTCAGAGAATAAAAATTAGCATCAAACATGGGTAGAAGTATGTATTTTTCTCAGAAATGTCCAACTTGCTGTTATTGGACCATCCATAGTCACACATGTCACACAATTTTGGGTAGTCAAGGCTTGAAGATGAAAGGCCAGTGGATCAACAAGAGGTGAGACCTGGTGTTCTTCAAAGGAGAGGTACCAGGCAATCTGTGATGTGGACATACCCATCAGTGAACTTTCCTGACAACAAGCACAGCAGACTGCATACAGGACAGCAGGGTTATTTTAATTTGTTTGGTTTCTGATACTTTCCACCACTCTGTTTTTCCCCCTTTCAGCTCTGGTTTTTGAATCTTTGCATTCATTTCACAGGACCACATTGCTGGGGGTGGCTGGGGAGGGGCTGGGCAGGAGGGTCAAATACTTCTGTGTCAAATACTTCTGGGCTCAGTGCAAGGGGAGATGTACTGAGTACATCTGTACTGGAGCCTGCAGGACCACCCTGACTTTCCTGACATCAACACTTCCATTTATGCTTCTTGGGTCACTGTCCACTGCTGCCTTGCTCCCAGTCTCCATTTTTCTTCTGGTGAAGTGTTCTTTTTTTTTTCCAGTTGAGTGGTATGTTGTTTTCAAGCTGGACCTAGACTCCCAAATCATACACATTTACAGAATCAAGGAAGTTAGAGATTTTTAAAAAGGCCAGTATTCTAGGGATACATGAGGTCATCTATCTAGCCCATTACACAGGATAAATTTAACCAAATAAGATAAATTGAATCATTCAATTGAATAAAGGATGAGCTCTCTTTAAGACACCCTGACTTTGTGGAGGGCAAAGGGAGCTGAAAGCTGTCTTAAAGGCTCTTTATCTTCAATACTGCCTCTGAGAACTGCTGCTGGATTGGAAATTTCGTATCAAATAAAACTAACAAAAAAAAGTTATAAACAAACCAAGATTTTTCTATCTTCCTTCAAAATTGGCTAGCTTTGTTGGTTTCACAGATCCCCACTTTCAATCACAAAGTGAAGATGGTATATGGCCTGCCTACAGCATTTTTCAATGTGTGCAAATTGTCACGCGTATCAAAGTTAACAAAAAATTTGTGTCAATATGAAAATTAATCAGGTCAAGGTCATCATACGGCTAAACATATGACCTCAGTATTGCATGAACCTATTTATTTTCATAGCTTTCATGTAAGATCTACACTAATATATCAGGATCAATAATTTAGTCTTCCATAAAACAATGAGTGATGCATGTTCTTAACACCAGGTGCTCACATGTGGAAAGTCAGGCAAGTGCAGGAGAGTTTTCAGCCTTGGGTAATGTAACTGCAGCGTGGTTACAGCCACTGCTCAGGAGCAGAGTGTAACTCTGTCAGTGGCTGGGTTTTGGGATGGGGTCCTAGTGAAATGAGGTTGGCTGGAGCTCCTGCAGAGCTGCAGGTCACAGAGACAGGTCCCCTATGACTGTAGATGTGTCAGCTGGACACTCTTTCCACTCTTTCCCAGGGCTGGGGGCATCTATCTTCAATGAGGAAAGTCCACTCAAAGGACTGATGAAACCATGAACTCACTCAGTTAATCTCTTTGGAACTTTACCACCAAGTTTTGGCATCTGTTTCTTTCCAGAGGTCCCACCATACCTGTGTGTCTGAGACCAAGGCTCAAAATACCTCAGGGGTTTGTCTCCTGTGTTGCTCAGCATTCTTGACCTACAGCTCCTCTATGGATGGCAATCCACAGAAAAAAGGCATGAACTATCTTTTCCTACAGAATGGCTGTTCCTGCTCTCCCAGCAGAAGCACCAGCTAAGGTACCCTTGTCTGCATTCAGTTGCCAGCCAGACCTTCCCAATGGCTTGTCACAGACAGCTAATATTTCCTCTCCAGTCTCCATGAGTTTTGTCAATCAAAGCAGCAGCCAATGTTGTTTTCTGATGTGTTGTAAAACTACCATGCTACCCTGAGTGTGCTCAGCGTGGCTGCCTCATTTATCACTGCTCAGCCTTCACACTGGGGCATCATCCATCACTGCCTCCTTAGAGCTGAGAGTCAGAACCTGGTCCGCAGTGCTGCCGTAGCCCAGAGTCATGTGAACACTCATCAGCAGGTCCCTTTGTCCTCAGGCTTTTTTTTTTTTTTCCAGAAAATGTGACTTCTTCTTATATTTAGTTCCCAACCAAGACTTCCAAGAATAAAAACCCCAACTTCAAAATTCAATTGACTGTGCCTAATGGAGGGGATTTTAATGTGTAGCCTTTGACCCTTATCTATTATTGAAGGAAATAAAGACTTTTTTTGTTCCATATTAGAAGTTAATGGCAAAAGAAAAATTTGGAGGTTTTAATTTTTTTATTCCAGTAGTGACCTCCATGTCCATTGTGAAACCATGAATAATCACTGCTTGAGAAAGGCATTTCTATGAGCAATCTAGAAAGTGGACAAAGGGACCTTTGAGACATACACTGAAAAGAAGTTCAAGAATATGTTTGTGTCTGATTTTCATCTTCCACCATAGAAAGATAATTATATTTTTAAAAAATTTATATTAATAATTTCCATTGCACTTATGTTCTTATCACTCACAAGTTTATTCTATTTTAATGATACTAATAAAAAAGCCTGTAAATACCAGCCAATGTAAAAGCTATAAATCCAGAGCCTTTTCCTATTCCTAGTGTCATCAAAAGGTTAAAAATACCATTTTTTTATCAAGTCTGTGTAGTGAGGGGGGTGTACTGTACTGCATAAGATGAAAATGGGACTTTAGTTGTTTCTGGGCTCTAACACTGTTTTTCTTTAGTGCTTTCCTACTTCTGGGTACACAGTTCTCTAACGCATGAGGAGTTAACAAACGTGACTCAAGCATCTTATTATCTTCTTTTTGGGATTTAGCCTCCTATGCTGGCAGAAATGCTGCACTGTACACAGCTTGCAGGGCAATTGTCTTCCAGGAGAAGCCAAGACAGGTAATAGTGAGCATGTGCTTTGCTTTACACTCTTTTTTTGGCGGTGAATCTTCATAACAGTGACCTTCCACGAGATAACCGCAACTGGACAGGTAGATGGAGACAGTCCATACATTGATTGTGGCTTCCTCTGTTCCAGGACTGATATGAGCATTGTGCAATCACATTCATGGCTGTCAGTGATGCCCTTGCAGAGAAAGATGGACTTAGAGACCCAGATGCTTGTTTTCTTTTCAGCAAAGCCCTCGAAACAAGGACAATTATTAGGAGTAGAATAAACAAGATTTAGGTCTCAGATGTTTTGTTTTTCTACTGCAGCTCAGCTTTCCATACACTCAGTAATTTAGAAATGATGTCACAGGCTCAGCATGGTGAATTTGGAAGGCCTGGCTTTGCAGACAATGTGCTTGTCTCCATGGATAGGTGACTTCTGTCTTCTGGGGCTGCACCCACCCCAGCAGCAATGCAGCATAGTAGGGGCAGGTGTGTAGCCTGCAACACCTTCTATGATCATTTTCAGAGGAGGGGCCATGTTCTGAACAAGATTTGGAGCCAGTGTGTCCACTGTGTCTCTGCCTTGCTGCTTCTTGAGAGCCCAGTAGCTGGTTCAGGTCCTCATGGCCACATTTACGTGTTGTAGACCCTTCACGTGCCTCTTGGGACAGAGGTTCCCTTTTTCTTTTCAAGAAGGCACCCAACTCACATGTCTTTAAACCATTCTGTCAACCAAGTCTGAGTATGATATGAGGACATGGCCAGGAGATTGTTTTAAGATAATTGAAACATTGCTCCCTACAAAAACACTTATATAAACATGAAAATAAGCAAGATGTGTTGCTTGACATTAGCTCCTACCTTGGATATTATCACACAGGATGTATCTGTTCTTGAAGGCCCCTGAAGTTTGAGAACAACTCAGCAGCTTCTACTGCCACTGTTGGCACTTCTGGGATGTGAAGAGGGTGGCTGGGCTGTGCTCCCTGAATCAGAATGGGAAATAGAGGTTTGTGAAGGTAAACCATGAAGTGGAAGGAGGATCAGTGATTGCTGAACATTTTTCCTCGTGCTGGTGTAAAGAACAGCACGAAACAAAGTCTTTGAAGAGGGGAAAACAACAAACCCCTGGAAAATATTGCAAGGTGAGAGGTATTCAAAAGGCACTGGAAGCAGTAGAAGTTCTCCCACTGGCTTCAAAACACATCTGACCAGGAACCTGAAGACGTGGTAATATTTAAGAAACAAAGTTTAATTTGAGGCAAGGAAGCATAGGTGTAGTAGTTTGTCCCTTGTAAGGGCCCACAGTCTCTCAGCACTGGTCCTGTTTAGAGGCCAAGAGATGGACAAATTCCAGAGCCATCCACCGTGCCCAGCTGCTCAGGAGAGGATGTGAAACAACAGAGGGGAACAGTGAAAGAGCAGCTACGATATGTTGATCTGATAAATAAAAAACAAATGGGATATGCACCATAAATGGCAACATTTTCTAAATTTGCCATAAAAAAAAAAAGTTAAATGAATGGGCTGGTTTTTTGGTTGTTCTCCTTTGTTAGCTTTGAATTCTAATGAAATATGTGCCTCACTATCCTGAGCTATTCTGTGAGACTCTGCTGGGGACATTTTTCCATGACTAAGGGAGAATTAATCTTGATTATTCCCTCATTTTTACAATAAAATTTTAAATAGCAAAAATAACAATTGTAGAAAGTGGAGGCAATAGACCCACACTTGTGCATGCCCACATCTTGGCTGCCTTCACCCATCTCATGGGAGCTGCAGCAGAGATGACTTCCCCCATTTCTCACTTCCAAGCATAACTGCAGGGGCCACCACAGGGGCAGGTGTGAGGAGTGTTGAACTTGTACTGCTTTGCCCACATTGCCTGGGGTGAACAAGCCCATATAACCAGGTGAAATATGATCCAAACACAAAAGTATTCTTTTCCAAACAAATTTTCCAAGCTGCAACACAGTTGGGACAGGACCTGTGATGCTTTCCAAGCAGAGAGCCCACTGGCAGTAGCTTCTGGAGCTACCAGGAGTCTGCAGAATGAGCTGGTCTCAGAAGAGTGTTACAGTGTTGTTTTGGTCCCTGACAAATAACCTGAGCTAACAAACAGCTGAATTAAATTCTGTGTGCTGGTAGGCTTCATGGAGGCCACAATGGCGATTTTCAGACTCAGGCTGGCATCTGTGTGTGTTTGTAGTTTGGATAATTATTTGTTAATGCTTTACTGGCATCTTTGTTATTTCTTTGGTTTTCAGAGAGTGGAAAACACTTGTCATGACGTTGATTCTGTATTAGCACCCTTTGCTGGGTGTTCAGCTTACTTCTGGGCAGGTTTTACATGGGATTTTTTGTCATGTCTGCAAATTATTTTTGGTATCCAATTTAGATTGCAAACACGTCTCAAAGGAGCATCTCATCTACAGACAAGTTCTGAATAGACAGGCACAACACATACATTACTCTCATGCTCTTTTTTCCTATCACATGCAACCACTACAGTAATTCCCTCAAGAAGGTCACCTTCCTTCAAAGGGAGATTTTTACAACTGATCTAAATCTTGTTGCTCTTTGAAGAAGCAGAGAAGCCTTGCTGATACATGCAGCAGGGGCATGAGCCTTCCTTCACTGCCGCAGCTCCAAAAAGGATGGTGAAGTTTTAAGACCACCACTGATAGGAAAAAACCTCCATTCTGAAGGGAGAAGGAGTTTCCCTGATGTGAGGTTGATTACACTGCTGGAAGAATGGGGTTTGATGAAATAAAAGACAGGGAGTGTCCACAGGACAAGTGAGATGGAAAATCATGGCAGGCACACTTCAGTCTGATTTTTCTTGGTGTAGAACATCTCATCTCTTGAAAGAGAACAAGTGGAAGTTTGGTTAAAATTGCTCAAGAAAAAGAGACAATTTGTGCAATTGTTGAGCTTTTTCAGTTGGTGCTGAAGATTCAATCTAAATATTTATTCACCACTGAGAACAATTAGTGTCCTGACATCTATTGAAATTTCTGAATTTATCTCCTCCTCTTTCCTGATTACCAAGTTCCTTTTCCCCCAGCTTGCTCTCTATGGTCAGTTTAACCTACTGCATCTTTTTATGTGCCTGTGACCAAGACAGTAAAGCCTCTTCATCTCTTTGGGAGTTTTGTTGGTTTGGTTTTGTTTGTTTGTTTTTTCCTAGCCCTGCATCTGGGCAATGTGAAAAATTTGAAGACGACTCTATCAACCCTCCTAGTTTTATCTTTTGGAGGAGATAATTGGAAGACTTCCAACTCAAATCTTTTCTCTCACACTTCTGGATGAAAATCTATTAGAAGACTTGTTCTATTTACTGAGATGGTGATCTGGCTGGAGAGAAGAAAAGAGAGTCAACAAGGGAAGATGCTGATGGAAAAAATTACAGACACTCTGAAGAAGAAGAGGAAAAGTAAGGACAGCATCCAAAGAAGGAGTGAAGTTGAAAACTGGGGAGAAATGTTAGAAGATTCAGAGTAAAGGGGAATGGCTGCCAGAAATCTAACGGATCAATCTGGTCTCCCAGGACAGGAACACCAAACCTACACAGAGTTCTAATTAGTTTCCATACAGAAGCAGAGTTTAAAGGCTCTGACCTCATCTATACAAGCTGCAAGAGGTGTCAGAAAAACAATGATTCGTTGTCAGATTTAGTGATTCAAAAGTGGGAGTAGAAGGGCTCCATACAGCTCACACTGTGCAGCTCCATGGCTTCTGGAGAGTTCGTGATCCAAAGAGCTGCAGCCTGCATCCATGAGAAAAGGCAACAGCTGAAGCAGAGACAGAGCACCTGTGGGCTTCACCTGGGCACACCCATTTGGGTTAGGCACTTAGGGATCCTTTATAGCACTGGGTAAGCATTTCCAGTGTTGTTTTTTTTTTTTTTTTTTAATTTTAAGGATTTCTGCAAGAAGTAATAAGAATCCCTCTTTGCAGGTACGTGTTTCTTCCCACTGACTACGAAGGAAGCCAAAAATGACCAGCTCTTATGTAGACTCCCTCCTCTTAAAAGACTGCATTTCCTGTATGTCTGTAACAGGTGCAGCGGAAGGTAACACACTGAGGAGAGTTTATGTGTACAACCACATTGAGAACAAAATTTGGCCAAGATTCTCTTCTCATAGGGAGAAAGAATATTTTGAATGGCTGATGATAAGCATTTATACAGACATGAATTTATCCTTTCATGATTAAGTATTCTCACAAACTGAAAGAGTTGAAGTTCAGGGGTCTGACAAGCCTGTGGGATTCTAGAAGTTCCGGAAACCCAACCTGTATATTGGAATATGCTGCCTTCCTATTGAACTTCACTGGCATAAGGCCCTGATTTTGGGATAATATTTTTCATGTCAAAGCATCCAGCTTTGGTCTGTCTTCCCAAAATATAAGACCGCTCTGCTTGGGATAATGTGGTGGACAGTATTGCTGGACCACCTTAGCCCGTGATGGGAGGAACTGGCACAAGCCAAAAATTGAGCTCTTTCAAGAGAAGCTTTGAGCCTCTTTGCTCATGCACATCCCCAGCAGTAACTCAGCTGTGATTCTACACACCAGGTACACAGGGACATAGGACAGGAGAGTTTTTGACACTCCTTTCCAAATGTGGAAGATGAAGACCTAATAGCAAAAGGCTTGAAGTCAGATTTGTGGAGTAGGAAATTTCCCAGATCTGTTACTAATCTGGCCCATAACAGCCTACAACAGCTACAAATCTAGACTTTGTTGAGTATTAGGTCACTATGTTGTTACCAAGCAAACAAACAGAAGAAAGAAATTTTCAGGATTTACTTGAATTTGAAATACCAAAAAAATGCAGTGCCATCACATATGTTTGTCATGTACTGGCTTGGATATGCCTGATGTTGTTTTTGTTAGTCAGTGGTTGGTTTTTATCTCTAAAAAATAATCAGCTGAAGATTCACATGCAGATAAGGAGGTCAACAAATGGCTCAGTTTCCAGGAAATTATTTCTATGTAACTGTCACAATACTGTTGTGTATGGCTGTAAACACTCATCATACACACTTGATATGCACATATATATGTATGTAAATATGTATATATATATACATATATATATAATATACCAGTTCGTGCCCAGGTATGCAGACACAAACACATGTAACCTAATATGCTCTGGATACTCTTCTGTGTTCAAAAGGGGTGTTTAAGTCCTCAAAAATGTAATGCAAATAAGAAAATTATTTTGTCAGTTCAGAATGTTCTTTTTCTCAGTTTACTGCCAGGACTGGAAAGTTAAAGAAATTAACATACCTTGGTGAGGTCTGCTTTACACAAGCTGAATAAACATTTAGGATAATCATTTCATGTTCATGTGTGATAAACACTTGAGGAACATGTATTTCCCAGCATCAAAGAAGGAACCGAACTACACAGCTCTGCAATATTCAGGCTCTGCCACCATGTCACCAGCAGTGACCAGGAAACCCCGAGACAGCTAAGCAAACCTTCCTCTTTACTCACAACCCTTGCCACTCACCATGTGCAACCTACCAGCCCTTAATCCAGAGCAGAACACCCTGCCCTGTATTCCTCCTTTGGCGACATTTGCTATGTGTTTCTGCATGTGGCTGTTTAGCAGCATTGCAAAAGCATCTAGGAAATGCCTTCTGTGTGCTGGGGAACTCCACCTGGGAGCTTGTCCTTCAGTGGCTTTATGGGCTCTAATATCTTCAGGTCTCTGGTATTCTCTTTTAAATGATAGGGAAAAAATGATTTTTTCTGTCAGCTTTCTGTAGAACTTCACTTAGAAGTGGAAGAATGGTCTTTATCAGTGAATCTAACAGACCTTTATTTCTCTCTCTTCCATCACAGAATGCACTAACCAGCTGTCCATTCAGAAATTACTACAGCCACTGCAAGACCCTCCAAATCTGCCAGGAAGGGGACAAGAAGCCAGCAGTGAAACCAGTGCACCCACCTCAAGTACCCATGCTGTGGATCAATATGGTTTGATGATAGCATCCACATTAATGTGATTAAAACCCAAAAAGAAGTACATCAGCGCAGGAAGCTGTTTGAATGCTTCATATAAATAGCAGATATGATACAGTTTCTTAACATACAAGATGACAGAATTTCCCCTTGGATGTTCTCAAAGGGCAGTCTGACAACCCCAAAAGTTTCAGTTTGTAGAGGACTTGAAATATATAAAGGTGAGAAGTTTGGAGAAAGGAGAAGACAGCAATAAAAAAAGCCTGGGAAATTAGGTGGATTCTGAGGTTGAAGGATGATATTTCTAATTTGGTATTTTAACAACATCTGCAGATCTAATATCCAACTCCTCTTTTGCAATTCCCTGTCTTCATTACTCTCAAGCACTTCTCCATCCTTTGTGTACTTTTGTCCCACAAGGTCACCAGCAATTTGAAATGTGGTCTCACTGTAAAAGCAAAATGTTATTTTAAATTGTTTGTTTTTACATATTCCTACTTTTCTTGTTAGTTTTTCATTATTTATGTCCAGCTACTTCTTTGAAACCTCCTCCTCAGTGAAAGGTCAAATCAAGGAAGATAAATAGAGCAACAAGTTTTCTTCTTAAGAGATGAGTACAAGATTGCCTTATAAACCAACCCTGTCAGGAACCAATGAGATCGAAGGTCTAAATGGCAAATCTCTACCCTAGATATCTGCTGTGGAAAATGATCAAAGGAAAAGAAAATAAAGCTCACAGAAGCAAGCAGCTTTGATTTGATCCTCCAGTGGCACAGGTTTTACTGGCAAGATAAGCTATTGTCTTAATAGCTTGTGATGGAAAACAGATAAACTGGATGAACCACATGGAAATGTGTCAAGGGCTGGATCACAGAAACATAGAATGATTTAGGGTCGAAGGCACCTCATCTAATTCCAACCCCTCTCACCATGGGCAGAGATACCACTCACTGGACCAGGTTCTCAGGGCCTGAACACTTCCAGGGATGGGGCAACTTCTCTGGACCACCTGTTCCAGTGTCTCACTACCCTCTGAATTTCTCCATAACAAATAATCTAAATCTCTCCACTTGCAGTTTAAACCCATTCTCCTTTGTGCTATCACTATTTGTCCTTGTAAATAGTCTCTCCTTTTTTTAAAGCCCCCTCTAAAACCATTGCTGATAGGCTACAAAATTTATACAATTATAAATTTGAGAGAAGTCAATTGAACAGACAAGAGCTAAAGGAAAACTCACACAACAAAGCCCACTTTAGTTTAGACTTTAAAAAACTGAAATGAAACACAAACATAGTTTATGTTTCTGGAATCCCTTGTATTGTGGATCACTAGAGACCAGAAGGAAACCATGGAAGATGCACTTTATACTTCTCATTTTCCCATAGACTTCCTAAGATTTCCACTACAGCCACTGCTGCAGAGAAGTTATGATCATAGATGGGCTTCTGGTCTGATGTGTCCAGTTTTCAGACTGGCTTTTATTCCTGTTCCTCATAGTATCCACAGACAGTGCAAAGTAAATTACTGAGATCATGATAAAAAGTTTTGGTTTGTTTTTCTGCAGATACTCAGTCCTTGTGTTCTTCTCAGTGACTGCTTGCCTCCCCTGAAGTCTGGCTTTGAGGGTGACAAACGCTTCCAGCATTTGACCAAAGTCAGTGCACAAAACATACAAATACACACTGCAGTTTTCAAACACTGAGCTTCATGTGAACATAGAGTGACACAAACACTCCACAAGCATCATCTGCTGGTCCCAAATAGTTACCAGCCATCATCACTTCACCTTGGTGATCCATCAGCAGAACAGAGCTTACTCTACCTCTCCTCTGAAGTGCTGTGGAAATAAACAGTGCCAAAACAGATGGTTATATAGGCACTGCTGTGTCAATGCGCAAGTTAAACCCATGAGGAAACACTCATTCTGTACAGAGCACATTTGAGTAAGGAGCCAGATATAACATAGTTTGGGTATCATGCAGTTACTCCTGTACAATGGAGCAAGAGATCTGTGAGAAAAGTCCAGCAGCTACAAAAATCAATTTTGCTCATAAGGCAGTGATTTTTAAAAAAACTATTTTTTCTTACTCAAATTCAGAATCATTCTGTGATCAAGTTAATTGAAGGGATTCACAGGTATTTCAGAGACTTGCTCCTGAGTGTGTTTGTTCAATGTAAGCACATTCTTTGGAAAATCCATCACATGATGTGTGCCTTGTGGCTCAGAATTGGCTTTGATTTATAGTTTGGTATTTGCCATTCGAAAATAATTCTCAGGGTAGGCTGGGGGATATTACAGTCACTCACAAATCTTCAGCCCTGCTCACCTACCAAGGACGTGGTCTCCTTGGAAATAGCGATTCCTTTCCATTCCAATAGAATTTCATCCTCACCTCCTCACTGCTCCCAAGCTAATGCATCTCTCCATGCCTTAGGGATTGATGGTGCGTGGCACCTCCTACCCTCAGACAGAAACGGCGACCACCGCGGAGAGTCAGGGCCTCATCACAAAAGGCGATGATGGCTGGTCCCTCAAAATGACGAGGGAGCTCTTTTCAACCCATGTCGGCACAGCCGCCCCCGGCAGCGGCAGTGTGACACCTTGTCCCCTCGCAGGCAGCGGTGTCGTAGGTCACCCAGCCCCAGGGGGGAAGGCACGGCTCAGTCAGTGCTGGCGCTGTTGCCCTCTCTCTCCTTCATCCTCCGCAGAGACCCCTGACGCTCCCCTCACTGAGGGTCCCCCGGCTGATGCTCACCCTAATGCTTCCGTCTCCCCATCCCCGGCTCCGGGGGCTGTGGCAGAGCGGGCAGGGCGCGGGGGGAGCAGTTACCCCCCGGCGATTCTCTGCGCCGGGAGCCCAAGCGCCAGCACTTCCCGCTGCCGCCGGGGACCCTGTCCCGGCAGGAGCCCCGCGGGGCCGCCGGCCTGCCCGCCCCACGCAGCACGGCAGCTCCGGGCAGCAGCCTCCCGCAGCCCCGGGAGCGGCTCCCCCCGCGCCCCCCGGGCCGCCTGCAGCGCCTACCCCGCCGGCGGAGCTCTTTCCCCCGCTCTCGGAACCCTTTTCGTTTAGCGGCCATCGTTTCGAGGTAACAAATATACGAGGAGAATTTGCTCTATTAAAAAACCCAAAAACCTCCCCACCCCGAAATTCAAAAAAAGAGGGGAGCGAAAAAAACCCCCACGGGTAGGGGAGCTAGTTTAAAGCTCTGATATTAAAGGTCTGTGCTAGTTTCAAGCGCTCATAAAACGGCCTGAAGGATGCTATTTTGCTGCAGTCTAGGTTATTTCAGCCCACAGTTGCACAACAAACCATTTAAACATTTCAGCACAAAACAGATTCCATTGTTGAGCTGCACATTAAAAAGTGTTATTCGCTTTGAAGTTTTTGTCTAATGGCTCTAAACTGAAAGAAAATGTTTTCCTATTACTTAATTCAATCATAGCGAAGAGGCTTGGTAAAAAGCCCACGGATTTTGCCCAAAGTGTGACAGAGTTCTCTTTGTGTTTGCTTATCCTCTGCTGTCACACACTTTAATTCGCCTCTCTTTATCTGGCATTCAAAACTTTCTTCAATGACATTCAATAAGGTCCAGCGGCTGGAAAAAAAAACTGGTTATTTTTTTGGATATTCTTTCCCAGTAGCTTTGGGCTTGGTGTGCATTCAGAAGCTGTTAACCCTTTGCCTCCCTGCGGCTCGGAGCCCCGGGGTTCAGCCCCTGGGCAGCGGGAATCCCTCGGAATAAGGCTGATTCCACCACCCCGCGGTGGCGAGCCACTTCTTAGCGGGGAAAAATGCTCCGTCGCCGGAGCCGGCTCCGGTAGAAAATGTTTTAAAATACCTTTTCCTTAAAAATAAAACAGAAAAATCCAAACCAAATTAACGCTTTCAGGGAATGGACGCTTTGGGATCCTTTCTATATCATTACGAGACTGAGGCTTTATTAACATTCGTTTTTCGCCGTTCATTTGTGCACATCAGTACATTTTTAGGCTCAGTCATCAACAGTATCTCGGCAAAACTCCCGCAGATTACAGTGAGAAATGTGACCACAGGCAAAGCAACCGCTGCACAACGCGGAGACAAGGAGTACACCAATTTCAAGGCTTTTACTTCCTTTCCCCCCTTTCTCCTCCTCTTTTAAAAAAAGTCCGTTTGGTTTCGAGGCGGGGAGGTCACTGTAGGAAGCAATCACCCCACGTTTTGCCAGGGGTCGACGGGTGCATTCGTCTTTTTATTCCCCGTATATTAAACGGGAAAATCGGGGCAGAACATGTACCCCCACGATTTTTTTTTTTTCTTATTTGTTAGCATCCCTTATTCACCTACTAAATCAACAAGCTCCGGGGAGCGCGACGCGGGGAGCCTCTGCACGGGGCAGCGCCGGTGCGTCTTAGCTCCGACGAACGCGCACTCACTTTGGGGACCGCTGTGAACTGAGCAGATCCCTGTGCTAAGACATCCAGACACCTCCGCAGTGTTTAAGTTAAATCTCATCGCTCGGGAAAAATCAGCCTTTTCCCTGTGGTCGCCACAGCCTCGGGGACTTCCCGGCGCGCTTGTGCCCGGCGATGCGAGGTCGGGCTAGCGCGGCTTGGTGGCGGCCAGGGCCGCCGCACGTGGGGTGCCATGGTGCCATGGCAGGTGCTACCGCTGGGACTGGACACAGGGACCAGGTGTAAAGACATGCGGAATGCGCTGAGCGCCTGTTCTCTCTCCGCGGGTGCCGCCGACACCGAGCAGTACCTGCGTGTCGGGTTTTCTGTACCCGCACCAGGGCAAGCGATGCTTGTGGCGCTCCGTACCCCTTAGCTATGCCCAGGCGCCCACGCCCACGCAGAGGCAGGGCGGATGTCCTTGCCGGTGGAGCACCGGCTGGCACATCTCTGCGGCCGTGGGTTTCGCCCGTCGGCGGCGGCAGCGACAAGTGCCAGGTCCCGGACCCAGGTTGAGAACAAAGACACGGGGCTGGGGAAGGCGGCGGGAGAGGTAGTGGGGACGAGGCATCCCGGAGGCGAGGGGAGAGAGAGAGGCCGACGGCACCAGGGGGCCGACCTGGTGTCACAGGTGGGAAAGGCACGGGGGGCTGGCAGGGGAAGCTGGCGCCGGCGGAGAGCGCGGCTGCAGCCGGCAAAATAAACAAGTGGGAGCGGGCTGAAATCTGGGCTGAAAGCGAAGGAGAGCGATAAAGAGAAAGAAAAGAATATTAAATCGCGAGAGAATGAGAAAATAACCCCGCCAAAGGGAGAGGAGGGGAGAGGCCGCCTGCTACGGCGTGGGTGGGGTCGACAAGAATAGAGTACATTATGCAGTTCATTTAGTTAACAAGGGAAATAATGAGGGAGCGTGCGGCGTGAATGCCAAGAGAAGAGCCACAGAAAGCCCATTGAGCGCCCGGCGCCGCCATCACATGGCGCGGGCGCTATTTAAGCGGGCGGCGGGCGCCGTTCAGCACCACTCGGGCTGGCCAGCGGCGCCGCGCGGGCGCTGCGCGGGGCACTGCGCGGAGGCTGCGCGGGGCAATGCCGCGCTCCTTCCTGGTGGACTCGCTGGTGCTGCGGGAGGCCGGCGAGAAGAAGGGGGAGGGCAGCCCTCCGCCGCCGCTCTTCCCCTACGCCGTGCACCCCTCGCACCCGCTGCCCGGGCTGCCGGCCGGCTCCTGCCACGCTCGCAAGGCAGGGCTGCTCTGCGTCTGCCCGCTCTGTGTCACCGCCTCCCAGCTGCACCCGCCGCCGCCCGCTATCCCCTTCATCAAGGCCTCCTTCCCTCCCTTCGGCTCCCAGTACTGCCACTCGCCCCTGGCCCGCCAGCAGCACTCCGTCTCCGCCGTTAGCGTCGGGCACGCACCGGCGCTCTACCAGGGCGCCTACCCGCTGCCCGACCCCCGGCAGTTCCACTGCATCTCCGTGGGTAAGGCGGGCACGGGCGGGAAGCGGGGGGCTCATGCCTGCATGGCAGCAGTGGGCACTGCGGGGAGGTGATGGGGATCCCGGGGGACCCTGCCCAAGACACCTGGGGAGGAGGAGTGCCTGCCGAGCGCACGAAGGCTGGACGGGGAGTCCCGGCACTTCTCTCTGTCGGTGCCCCGGACGATGTGCAGGGGAAGCCCTGGCGCTGCCCGCCGAGCCTCCGATCCGTAGGCTGTGCCTACGGGGATAGGTGGCCGCGGTACCCTTCTGGGCTTGGACTACAGCCCGGCAGCCGCTTTTGCTGGGTCTCAGGCTCCCGGGTTGGAGGAAGGGCTACGGCCCCACAGAGTGGGTGGCAAGGAGGTCTCCGCGGGAATGGCGAGTGCCCGGCGTTGTGGGGCGGGCGGCGGAGGGTCCGGCAGGTCCTGACAGTGCGCTCCTCTCCATTCCCAGACAGCACGTCCAGCCAGCTGCCCAGTAGCAAGCGGATGCGCACCGCGTTCACCAGCACGCAGCTCCTGGAGCTGGAGAGGGAGTTCGCCTCCAACATGTACCTCTCCCGGCTGCGGCGAATCGAGATCGCCACCTACCTGAACCTCTCCGAGAAGCAGGTGAAGATTTGGTTCCAGAACCGACGGGTCAAGCACAAGAAAGAAGGCAAAAGTAGCTCCCACCGGGGCGGGGGGGGCGGCCACAGCTGCAAATGCTCGTCCCTTTCCACCACTAAGTGCTCGGAGGACGACGAGGACTTGCGCATGTCTCCGTCCTCCTCGGGAAAGGACGACAGAGGTCTCGCAGTCACTCCCTAGCCACCCGCACGCCCACCCCGGCTCCGCAGGAACTGTGGCGAAAGCAGGGGAGGGAGTCCTGCCTGCTGCGGTGCTGACATGCAGCCGAAGGATTTTATACCTTTTTGTATAATTTGTGTAATTTACGAAGGACATTCTCGCCTTTCTAGACCCCCGCCCAGGGGGACGGGTGTCCCGGCACCCTGTTGTAAATAAACTCCTCCCTAGGACCCCAGGCGTCCCCCCATAGTGCTCTCTCACTTGTCTCCCCGAGCCCGGGAAGCTCCTCGCAGACCTCCTCGCGCTCCGAGACGGGCGCTGATGCTGCGCGGCGACGGCCAGTGTGCCCGCCTGGAGGGATGCTGTCCCTCTGGTAACTCGCCGGTGCCCAAAAGCGGGCGGACAGACGGGGAGGGTTGAAGGCTGTTTGAGTTATTACCTTCTCCTTTTTTTTTTTTCTTTTTTTTCGTCTCCAAAATTGTTCTTGGTTTTGTTTTGACTCCGTCGCTGCCAGACGCACAGCTGTGGTTGTACCGTTCCGTCCCACTCCCTCTCCGCGGGAGATATTTATTTATTTATTTATGTGCAGAGAAATGATGATGGCAATGATAATAATGATTATGATAACAATAAAAGCTCGTTGGTGGTTTATTTCCTTCCCTTCGCTTAGAAAGCAGCCACTTGCCTTCCGCGGGCGTGCGCTGGGAGCACCGTCGCTCTCCAACCCTCTCCTCCGCAGCTCAGCACAGGGACTCTCCCTCCCTGGCCAGCGCAGATGACAGGGAGTCTTCCTTTCTCCATGTCGAGCTGAAGGTACAGGGTGGCGAGGTCCCCTGCCTCCTGTCCCGGGGACTCTCGGTCCTCCGCGCGAAGCTACAGATCGGGACGGGGAGAGGCTAGGCTGAACACCTTTCATTCCCATCCCAGCCGCAAGTCTGCGTACGGCTGTAGGACAACAAAAACACCTGGCTGACGGCGGGACTTGGTTGCCCTCTCCCTCTGCCCGCCGCCGCCAGGCAGGAAAGAGTGCCCCAGCCTGCCGCTAACCCTCCGGGGCTGGTGCCGCTGGGGCTCCCTCCATCACTACCACCGGGTTCCAGCAGCCCCGCTCTCGGTAGCTGATTTTGCCGGTTTTTACGCGCAGTGACTCGTCCCGATGGCTGGCGGGGAGCCCCATCGGAAGCAGCCGAGAGGTCCCGGAGGTGCCACACGCGGCGGCACGGGACCGGACTGGCATCATCCGCCTTGGGTGCGGGACCACCAGAGCCTGGCACTCCTGCCGCCGCTCCGTTCGTGCGGGAAAAGGCCCCTAGTGCAGGGACTCCCACTCTGTTTGAGCTCACGGGATGGTCTTCGGTGAGTGCAGCGGCCGTCCCTGCACCGGCGGCCAATGCCTTGACTCTCCCTGTGAGGCCGCAGAGCTGCACCACCTGTCACGGAGGGTTTCATGCCCTGCAATCCGGAGAGTGTGCTTGAGTCCCTGGGCTACAGTCGGTTCCTGCCTGTACCGGGACGGGACCTGATTTTTATCCCAGATCATGCCCAAACCATGCGCCTAGAAGGGCCAGGAAATGAGATGTTGTCCCTCATGGAAAATCCACACAGAGAAGGTCAATGCAGCCCCGCACATAGGCTGAAGTTGGTGTGGGAAGCTGTGGCTTTGAGATCCGTGGGCACCAAGGGTAAAGGCGGAGCAGGTAAAATTGCTATGGCTGGGACAACATCAAGTCCTGTCCATAAAACAAACGTGTCACCCTCCAGCCTTTCCAGGTCCCCTTGTATGCCTGTTGATTTGGGAGATCTACTGGTTCCTATAGCTCTATCCCACAGATGAGTGAAGAATATGACCCTGCACCCCACGGCACACTGTGGACCTCTCTGGACACTCAAGATGATGTGAGGTGAGGGGTAACCATTAGACATGACATTTCAGGACAGGCACAAGGCAGTACTCTCACCCTGCTGTGACTGGCCTGATTTGTGTTCCCCTGTCTGGAAGTTGCAAGGACTTGGTGACACTAGGCAGCTGCATTATCAAGATTGGGGCACATGGACAAAATGTTCAGGCTCCTTGGTGGCCTTCTTTCACTCACTGACTCCTGGGATTCTCAGATGTCTCACCTCTTCATCTCTGCTTCCTCCTCTGCTGGCTTCCCACATTACCCAGCTGAGATGGGATGGCAGGGCAAGCTCATAGTTAGGACACCCTGTGGGCAGCATCTTCCTGGCTTCTTTTCCCTTGACTGTTGGGGATGAATTTGGCAGGTTTGAGACCAGAATCTGGCCTTGATACAAGAGTGAGTCAGTCTTGCCTGTTGCTTGGCCCCATAATGTTCCCTGTGTGCCCTTCTTTCCCCAGTAGACTAGTTTCAACAGAAAAGACCCCTGAGAGGAACCCTAATTGGCACAGCAGGGCCCTGTAGACTTTCCAGCTCTCACCTCTCACCCTGCTCACATTTACCAGACTTTTTCTGAAAAGTCATTGCAAAATAGAGGGAGAAACAGCCTAATGTAGGTTTAGCAAGGGGTTTGGCATCCTCTTTCAGAGTGCTGGCACTGAAGCCAGCGGGCACCCGTAGAGGCGCATGCATGTGCTCCTCGTGCCTGTTCAGCAGCATGGGATCGAGCCAGTTGGCTGGCAGTGAGAGCAAGGAGCACCAGCACTGAGAATCTGAGTGTTGCTGTTGCAGTGGAATTCTGGTGGTTGTGCTGAAGCTCTCAACATCCTGGTCTGCCAGCACATTCCCACCGTGTCTCTGGTCCTCCATGGCACAAGCTCTGATGTACAAAAGGTGCCTCCTCTCACACCTGTTTTGAGGATGAGCAGAGGCAGACGGGGCAGTTTCTCACCACTGTGATGGGGACGATGAGGTAACGGCACTGCCTACCCAGCTTGATCCTCACTCGCTGTGAAACCTGGGCAGCAGCATGCCTGGCAGAAAAATGGTACCTTGTGGACAAACACATTTTGTCCTGAGGAACCAGAGCCTCTGGGATGCAAAGGAGCAGCTGGAAAACTTTATGGGTGTGCAGAACCAAGTTCACTGTCACATCCTCACTGCAGGCACAGTGGCTGTGGGCTGCAAGGAAGAATCTTGTAGTGATGCTGTCCCAGTGAGTGCACACGTTACAGAGAGTGTGGGCACACATGTGACTGCATCCTTTATGCACTGAGTTTGTCAGCCAGACAATTTGGAACTAATCCTCAGCTCTAAAATATACCTCATATATGTAAAGTAGCAAAGAGAATTCCCTCTTATGGTATAATTTTGTCTGAGCAGCACTGGAGTATCACAATGGATGGCCCCAACAAGACAGTATTAATATTCTCCGATGCACACTGGCCTCTGCTGCAGACCCTGTGTACCTTGCAAAGCCCAGTGGGGCTCTCAGTGCACTTGACAGTCATTACGCCACATCCACATGCAGAGATAATCCCTCCTTAGTTGGGCATTTTTCTAATTTAGTGAGAAATCATTACGGCAAATGCTCAGAGTGTCATTTTCAAGGACTCTGAGGTTGGGCAAATTAAAGTCATTTTGCTGTGGGAAGAGCGTGGGCACCTCTGCTAAAGCGAATGTCATAACATGCCAATTTCAACTTTCTATCTCTAGCCATTTTGGCAGCAGGTTTCTGAAAGTTACTTAAGCACTTTAGCATCTAAAATGCTCAGTCTCACCTGATTCCAATGGGAAGCAGATTTATAAATGCACAAAGGGAGTTTCAACATATTCCAGCACATACTTTTTTGGTCGTATTTCTAACTTAAAGTTTAATTACTTCTGCCCTTGCGTGCGGAGAGGAGACTCTTTAGATGCTATCAAAGCTTTAAAGACTATATGCCAGTGGCTGTCCTGGCAGGGGTAGGAGGACAAACGATGATACTAGGCTCTCTTTTCCACACACTGGTATTGCTGAATTTTGGTGTCCCCTACCCCATCCCATTACATATGCAACCATTTTCTTTTCACAGGGAAAAAACATGAACATGATATGGATACCTTGGAAAAAACCAAAGGTTTGGAATGAAGAATCTTTTCAACATTGGTTACCTGTGTACTTACCACTACTTAATATTAATTTGCATTATTTGGCTTTTACATTAACGTGTCTTTTATCTGTCAACCTCATTTCATTCCACATAAAGGCTGCATCAAATAGGCTTACAGTTGAAAACATGCATCGGTATTGTAAATGTTGTTGCTCTTAACAACAAAACTAGTATTATTAACCCAGGAATCCCATAATTCGGTTTATCTGCAGTTAATGTGTTTACACAGTGCCAGCTCTGATCTGGCCCATGGCTTTGGAATAGTGTTTCAAGTAAATGGACTTTCAGCTTTAGAATAACATTAGACTGTACGTGTTTTTCTTTCACTCTTGTTTACTTACAGTGACTCTTAACTCTTAATTTACTGGGATAACAAGGATTTATTTTTAATCCTTAGGTTCCTGAAGGCAGCTCTAAAATTTGATTCTCTAATGACAATATAATTTGGTCTCTGAATATGATTACTTTAAAATATGGGTGTTAACAAAAGACCCTAAATAAAATAGCTTTGTATGATATTCCTAATGATTTGAAGGCAGGTACATCAACAGTAGCTATCTCTCAATTACATTAATTTTGAAAGTGTTTTTGCTATGAACACAAAGTACTCATTTATCAGGATGTAATTATGCAAGATCAGGACATCTCCTAGGATACTGACACTGATGATGATAGCAAATGGCTGGGCCTGATGCTTAATATGGCTGTAGCTCTACAGGAGTGGCTGCCTGGTGCTGGACAGATGACTACCCTGGAACTACTCTATATACTCTCTATTATTTAACCCATATGTATCTGGCATATACAAATAAAAACTAACTAACTAACTAAAAACAGAAGTAGCAATTACTATAAACAGGAAAACTCTTCATTCTTAAGTTTGCTATACCCCCTTTCTCATTCTGCTGCAATCTTCTCTTATTTCTCCTTTCCTTCTTGATATTTTCTGTTAGGCTTGTTCCCAACAAAGAACACATGGAAAAGAGTACTTTTTGATCACATATTTGCTACCAGTCTATATGGACCAATTGGAAAAAAACCATCAATAGAATCTTTGCATGGATGCAAAACATGCCTTGGAGACCATCATTCCTGTCAGATCTGTGTCTGTTCTTTTCCTCAGCCTCAGGTTTCCAACTATGAAAACTATTGGCATCAGTCACAGACTAGGAATACATTATTTTACTTTTAAGAAGTGCTGCATCCACTTTGCAGCTGGATGGGCAGTGGCTGCCATGCTTGAACATAGGTGTGTACTAATATGTTAGATCTTGGGCGGGAGAATATGATTTGGATTGGCTTCAGTCACTGCTCCAGAAGGGTCTGCAGCTGATAAGTCCCTTCTGCCAATCTGATGAGGATGTCCAGTACCCTGGTACATCTGAAATAGCACTAGGCACACATCCAGGTACATCCAATGATTCTTGACAAGAGAAATAACACCTGAAAGCACAAGCAGAGAAGACAGATACGGGCAGATTGTTGGAGAGAATACATGGTAGCTGTGACTGCAAATACATCTGGACTGAGTCTTATTTTAAAGGACTTGAATAGCCTGTGTAGAGGGCTAATTGCCTGTACTTGACTGATCCTGGTCTGGGTAGACTACAAAACTCTGCAGTGCCTTGGATTACCTTTTTCTTTTTTTTTTTTTAGAACCCTCTTCTCAATCTAATCTCAAGTAATACCAAATAATAGCAGATGATTCATACAGACCTGCAACATGTGCAGGTGATTGGGTGGCTTGCAGTGGGGAAGGCAGAGTGGAAGGATTAAGCATAGTACGATACAACATCAAGCATAGAATGGTAAAATGTGTGTACCTATGTTGCTTAGGTTTTCTTTCAAGTCAGAGTCATTTTGCACTTAGTATGATATAAACCTAGAGGAAGTTCACAGGAATCAGTAACTCTGAGGAGAAAAGGCCTCCACAAGCCAGGTGGTGAAAAGGAGATACATGGAATGAATCAGGCAGAAGCGGTTACCTGAGGAGTGACCCAAATACACACCTGGGAGGGGTCTTATTCAGTCTGTGCTCTGACCTTCACACTAGACAGGACTCTTTCAGACCAGAGTTGTCTCTTTAGTGGTGTTCTGCTGGAGGTAGCACAGAGATGCCTGACCTGTAAAGGCTATCCTGCTGAGCAAGCTGTTCACATCTGAAGTGCATTGTCTCCTGAGTCTATTCCCGTGGTCTCAGCTATGAACAGTGTAGGGGATTTCAGATCGTTTATTGGAGCAGACACAGAAATGTTAACATGCGTCTCCATAAATGGTTTTCTCTCTAGAGAAAACCAGCTTTGATCTCTGAGTTGACCAGAGTCTGAGAGATTCACTGAATCCACAAGAGATATTTATCTTTGATGTCACCATGTCAAATCTGAGTTTTCTTTAGTGCCTGAGTCAGGAGGATACCACACTATACTAGGGGGTAAGTAAATGAAAGCTGATGGTTTGGGAAACTCCTCTCCTCAGTTCCTGGCCATCAAGATGCCCTTTTGAGCAGGACCAGTCCTGAGCCTAGATGTGGTATAGGCACAGAGGGAAGACAAGACAGCTGGAATGTTGCCATTGTCAAACCTGCTGGACCTCATACCTTCTACTTCAATGCCTAAGTCTAAGTGACTGCAATGAAATGGTCCTGATGGTGTCTGTGACCTGTCTGGGTCCTACCCTCACCCCTTGCAGACCTGGCTTAATCTGCCACAACCAGGTACTAGCTGCTCCAGCACATCAAAAGCCTCTCCTGCTCTTGCATCACCTCCTGGGCTGTCAGCCTCCCCACCACTACCCCATCATACTCCTGCCTGCACTGACTGGTGAGATCTCCATCCTCCTGGCTGACTCCTGTCTTTTGGCTGCTACCATCAATCACAATTCTTCCCCCAGTTTCTGCCTTCTCCCCAGACCCCACCCTTTCCGAGATGTTTTGGGGCTCTGTTTCACTCCCAGCCCTGCTTGCACGCCTGTTGAAGCCAACACTCAGGTTGTCAGCAGTGGTGAGCAAGCAGAGCTCCATTCAGTGCAGAGGCACCACATCAGTTTATGCCAGCTGTTACCTGGGTGCCTCATTCACTGCCAGACAGGCTTCCCTGTACACAGTGTCCTGGCACAGCTCTCCATGTCCCCTTCCAACACACCAGCTATTCCCAGCCAACACACGCGTCCCGGCCCTTCTGCAGTGCTGCCAGCTCACACAGCCAAGCTGACTCCCTGTCGTTATTCCCTCTTCTTCTACTAATCTAACTTTTCTCACTCCTCCGTGTCTTTTTATTTTTCTTTCCTGCATTTCAGTCAATCACCTGTTTAAAGTAAAGCACATTCTTAAATGCTCTGCCAAATGAGTCCTAGATATTCTCCGTTGTTTTCCACCCTCTGTTGAATAGTTATCCCCCTCCCTCTTTCCTCAGAACATATGGGGGTCATGTATCCAGCTCTTATGTTTAATTTTGCACACAGTTCAGATTACACTTTGTACGAAACATGCTACCAAAAGTGAAGCTCTCTTCTCCTTTCTCTTCCTTTCTTTCTCTTTAAGCATACATGTAAAGAAACCTTTCAATGCATTTGCAGAGCCCTAATACAGTAGAGTGACACAAAGCATTCTGGATATTGCTATGCAAATGACATGCCAAGAATGTTTAGACTGTACCTTGAAGCAGTAAACAAGTTGATTGTCATGGTGTCATGGTAACAAGAGCTGGATTCGCTTCATAAGAATGAGGTCTCAACCTTTGTTTTTATTTGGATTGCTAAAGCAACTCAGTGGTCCAAAGCTCATCACCCCCTTGGTCTTTTGGAGAGTCAGAGGCACAAGAAATGGACTCAAGTATCAGGACACCATTTCAAAAGAAATAATGAGCTAGTCTGACACACAGCTTCAGGTCACTGAGGATATTCAAGTGTACACCCATCCAAGCTGGAAGATGCTCTCAAATACCACTGGAATTTACCATGTACCCTGGGTAGAACTGCTGTCCCACCAGTGAGGTTACAAACATGCAGAACTTTTATTGAGAGTGATGAAAATTGTGGGTTTTAAACTGGTGAACTGATCCTCTCTCATGGAAGTATGGATACTGGAGAAGGCAGCAGGGCTCTTCTGTGAGCAGCATCTCTGTGTGAGTCTGTAGGATCAAGAACTCAGTCTGCTGGTCAGCACCTTGTATTGTCCACTTAATGCACGCTTTCTTGCCAAGCAGGGCCACTACCATTTCCCTGGTTCTGACTCAGCCATCCTTCCCTGGCTAGCAGGAAAATTCTCCATCTCCACAGGAGAATCACACTAATGACTTAGAGGTTACAGAGTTTTTCTCCTAACTCCCTAACTCAGGGTTAAACTACTCCAGGCTCTTATGAGCCACCTCATTTACCAAAATATACTCCTGGGAATTGTTCATCCAAGTTGAGCCACCAGACTTGTCTCCAAACCTCCTCTTCTACCTCTGCAAATAGAAAATTCTTTCCCTGACAAAACCAACAACAAGGCAACACTGTTCTACTATACAAAATAAACTAATTAGTTTCCTAGATGGCATTGTAAGTTTGAGACTAAAAATTCTCTTTACTCTAAATACTTAAAAACCAAATTTTTTAAGAGCTGTGTGGCCAATTTTTAGTGCCAGCTGATCACAGAACATTAGACAGAGGAGTTTGCCCTTTTTTGCACTTTTTATCACTGCTGATCTGGGCTTTAAGGAAGATCACAGAGCAACTGGGCCAACCTGGTATCAGTCACAGGGACCAACACAGGAACCAGCTTGCTGTCTGTCTCTGTTAGTTCTTCAATCTCACAGTTTCAAAGCACAGGGCACAGAAGGATAACCCTTCATATGACGAGAAGTGTGTGAGCTCCTTGGCAGTGCACCAAACTCACATTGCCTGAGGCCTTCCCTGCTGTTTATTGGGCTCTTCTCTGTGCTTGTGTGGACCTGAGATGCTACACCCCCAAGTCTTGTTTCATCTCTTGTTACCTGACATGTTCTGCAAAGACCTGTCTGAACCACTCATGTGCAACTCCTGAATTTACAGTATCAATATGAAGATGGGAATTCTCCCACCAGCTGCAGGACCTGCACAGAAGATGTACTGCAGCTGCTTGAGCAGACTCCCTGTTCAGAGTCAGAGAAGAGGAACAAGCTCTGAATGATGAGAGTTACCTCCTGCTGCAAGATATATCTTGGTGAGGCCAGCTGAATCAGGCCCTGGAAAAGATCGGAACTGAGGCTGTCTAAAAAGACCAGATCCAGTGCATCTGGATGCATTCTCAATACCAGGAGGGAGGCAGGGCAACCCCTGGAGAATGATTGCTCACTGAATTGAATTCCTTAGCTGTAACAACTGCATTTATGTAGCTGCACTTAATCAAGGAAATCAGAGGCAGTGGCACCAAAGAGCCACTGGACAGGGTATGGAGGCGAAATGTTCGCAGCTGGATGCAAAAGTGGTAATTGAGTATTTTTCCCTGTTGCTCATCAGCCACCATAAGGTATCCTTGGAAGTAGCTCATGAGAAATAGGAGGAACAAAGCAAACCGTGACCTAAGAAAAGAGTGGAGAGAATTTACTCCACTGATCTAAACCTATTCCTGAGAATAATCTAAGTGCTGTCAGGAAACAGATGCTAACATGTCATTTACTAGCTGCAAAATATCTTCTCTGGCATCTTTGATCCTGAAGTCTAGCCAAGTCTCTTATGCTCTTTGCAAACTCATCAGTGGGAAGTTCTCATTCCTTGCTGAACCACTTCTTTTCCTGAAACAGGATTTGTACAGTGCTTTATCTGACAAGCTTTGGATAGTTCAGTAAACACAGTAGAATGATTGATGGGGTTCAGATAGGCATTAGAGCCCAGATCAGCTGGAGAGAGAGCTGAAGAGCTGTATGTCCCCTCTGCTGCAGGCCCCAGGCTGCTCAGAGGAGCTGCAGAGCAATTCCCTGGGAGAGCTGCTCCAGACAGAAACCCTGTTCACACAGTAGCATCACAAGTGTGTGGAACTGAAGTCAGCAGCTGATCCTAAAAAATGCTTTTGTGTTGCTCATCCATAATCTGAGCAATCTGGAAAGCAGAGTAGTGTTTTCAGGCATATATTTTCAGGTGGATATGTCACACTTTTCCACTGAGATTGAAGATCCTCTTGGTCAGCTCCCTCTCTAAATCTACAATTGGTGCACCTGCAGGGAGGAAAAATGACATCTTACCTTCCAGTGAAAAGGTGCCCTTAGAGCACATTCTGGATGGCAGAATTTCCCATTTATAAGCAAGTTCCTACCTGTCCAAGTGCTGCTAAAGACACAGCAGTCTCAGTGTTCCAGCTGCCACCTCTGCTATTTCTTCACTGGTTGCATTTCAGCAACAGCTCCACTAAGATTTGAGCATAAAGCACTGAGCAGGTATATCAATACCTTTCTGTATGAGGAGATGGCCCAAGACATTTTCTTCAAGGAGAGGTCCATTTATTTTTTCAGTTGTATCAACTAACTCAGACTAACTCAGAATGACTGGCAAGCCCTCTTCACCAGTGAATTAATGAATTTATTTGGTTGTTTTATCTCTGGGTGGTGCTGCATTGTTGGTCCAGTTGTAGGTTGTTCCATGGGTTGGTGTCATCATCCATAATCCTGTCTGGACACATGTATGTGCCACGGCTGAGCTCAGACGCCTTTGAAGGCTTCCTGGGATATGTCCTCTGCCTTTGGAAATGCATCCTCTGTTTGGTACAGTGTATTTGTGGGGCCACGCATCAGCCTGCATGGACCACTTGTCACCTTGTAAGCCCCAAGGAGCTGCTCCAAGTAGCAGGTTTTCAAAGCTCACAGTGCAAACTGAACAGACCAGGCAGGCTGGATGTTCTCCCTCTTTGACTTGCCCAAAGTGCTGGTCTCCATTACCCCTGGTTGGATTTCCAGCAGTATCTCTGTGTTTTCTCTGGATGCTCCCAAGTCATGAGATGCTTACAGAAATATACCACCAGTACCATGTCTGCCTTCAGAGCTCTCTTCTTAGCTGATGCAACACATTGATCCTGGTGGCTGCATCCATCCCCTACTGCTGTCTCACAGCCACTTGCACCTTTCCTGTCCCAGCTGCCTGTACTCATCCCTGGGCTCTTTTCTTCACCAGTCTCTGAAGGCAGGGAGACCTGTTGTGTCCTCTGTTTGCACAGCACCTAGCACAACCATGCTCTGTGCTCTCCTGTAGCTTACAGAAACCCCCAGGCTCACATCCCCATGCAGAGCCCTTCCGTGGCACGTCGCACATGCCACGGCTCGCTGGCTGCGCTCACCATGTTTCCTGAGGTCCCTTTGTTAAATAAACAACAACAGAGATTGCTGCGCCCTGCCAGCGTTATTGTATTCCTAACACAGAGCTTCTGCTTTGAATAACACTATGTACAAAATTAACAGTCATGTCTTTGTCCTGCAAAACGTATAAAATGCCCAAAAATGGGAGGATGCTTTGTTGTAAGATGGAGCTGGTCCAAGTGGGATTGCAATTTCT
>VZRF01009394.1:461457-566018 GCA_013396875.1 Vireo altiloquus
CGAGTCCGGCAGCGGCTGCCTTTTGGGATGGCCGAAACCGCCCAGGGTCTTGTACCAGCCCCGCATGGTCCCGAGGCCGCCGGGAATCTGCTCTCTGCCGGCTGAGCGGTCCCATGAGCTGCTGGGGGCAAGTTATGAGAAGTTGTAAAGATCGGATCTTTCTCCTTCCAAAAGATCCTCCGAGATAAAGTATGGTGATTTTTAAACGTGATGCTCTTCTTTCTGAAGAGGGGCAGAAGAATTTGTCCAGCATGTTGCTCCGTGGCAGGATGGCAAGGGTTGTCCTTGGGTTTTGGGTGTGAAGAGGCTGGTGCCAGTAATGCTTTTTGCACATGACAGTTCAAAACTGCTGCATTCCCTCAGATCCATGTGCTTTTTCACCAGAAGGATGTGTTACACACGAGAGCCGGGACTAATACAGAAGGCAGGATTCTTGTGGTGGGGCAGAAACGTTCCGGGGAGAGTTAGGGGTTAGCTGTCAGAGAGACAGCTCAATACGACTGGAAGAGACAGGACCACCTCTCTTGGGCCCGTGAAGGTCTCTGTGACGGTGGCCAGGGCTGCTTTGTTCTGTTTTCTCTTAAATTTTGCAGTTTGACCCTGCATGAACCTAACAGAGGATCTGGAAAGACCAGGAGCTGTGAGGGCCAGCTGGCAGCCTGTTAGGATCAGTAACTCCTCATTTTTTCAGTGCACACAAAAAAAGTTTCTGGAGCACTTAAGCATGTTAAGCATTACTATTTAAATCTCACTGAAATCTGGGTTAAATGTGTCCATAAAGGCAGCCCTAAATAAGAGTACTTCTAGAGCAAGGCATGATGTTGCAGCTGAGCGTTGCTAACAGCTGCTGAATCACCACCTGAGTTATCCTTAAACCCAGTAGCACTCAGAGCTGGGTACCTGATCTAATATAAGCTCTATTGAAAAAACATTTAAGAGTTATCTAGAGGTCTGTTATAGACTTGTAAATTACTGGCAAAGCATGGAAGGATGTTAAGGGACAATGGAAGCTAGGATGATTAATCCTGGAGTAAGAAAGGTGTGAATGGGGGCAAATCCAAGCACACATAATGACTCTGGATAAGGAAACCACACACCTGAATGCCCATAAAGAGTTGGTGATTCAAGTGAGATAGACCATCGGTATTGATCTGACATAAAGTCTTCAAAGATAAAACAACTTCAAGATGATGTGTAAGATTTTCAGACAGATTTAACACTGGCTACGATTGTCTTTCAGTCGAATGAACAAAAAATGTACTTTTTTCTACAGCAGCTTTTTCAAAATAAGCCTGGAAAAAGTAGGACAACGCTTCCCTAAAAGGAGTGTCAAAATCAAAATCAAACTGATATGCTGCAACTTTATAATTTGTTGTCGTTTCAAAGTTGTTTAGACTACTAGTGCTCATTTAAAGAAATTAGGCCAATATCCAGACAAATATATTTGGAAATGAAATGTTGATACATGATCTATGAAATGTTTAAATTTAGGTTGTGTTAAAGGGGTTGTTATTTCCTTATTATATTACTGTCTGAATGTGATTGAAATTTGACAGCTTAGAACAGTGTTTGGGGCACACCCAAAATAACCTATTGGGGTTTGTTTTGTTTTTGTTTGTTTGGTTTTTTTTTGTTTTTGTTTTTTTTTTTGGTTTTTTTGTTTTGTTTTGTTTTTTTTTTTGTTGTTGTTGTTGTTGTTCATTTATTAATGGTATCGAAACCTTATTTACTTCCCATACCCCAATGGATCACCTTGCACTCACTCCACTTTGGGGACAGCCATTTAGCCTGTTGTGTCACAGCAACATATGCAATTATAGCTGAATTTGGGTCCAGTGATCACATTAAATGAAGAGCCAACAGTCTCATGTCCCTTTAAATTTGTTTTCCTTAGATATCTTGCAGTCAGTCACGTCAGCTCTGATTCAATGAATCATAGTGCAAAGCATGGTCCCTGTTTATGACCATGGGAATTTACGTATATGTCAGTGAGGGAACAGATTTTTCAGGTTAAAGGAAAGTTTTAAGCAGTTTTCACAGTGTTAACATACATGAGCTTCCAAGGTGGAATAGGTACAAGTAGACTTACCCACTTTTACAAATAGAGCTGTAGTGGAGATATAGAGGAAAACCTGCAAGCTCCAGTAACAGCATGCAATGTCCAGAGATTTCAGAGCATCACTTATCATTGTTGAAGAATTTGGAATTGTATGGTGCAGAATGCCATGGTTTTGCAACTGTCATTGTTATAGTTCACTTGCAAAGAAAGTTGTAGGGAATCAGTCCCTTAAAGGTTTCTTGTTTCATAGCTTAGAAGGCTCTTAGAAGTTCACAGCTGTCAGGAGCATGTCCTGACTGTCCTTCCAGTGGGGACAGCAGGAAAGGACCAGAAATACATTCCCCTGCAGTCCTTAGCCTGCCTGTACTCTTCCTCTGGTAGCAGGGAAGCTGGGAGAGATAAAGAGCAAGCTTGGAGGTTTTCAGCTGAAAATCAGGGAAGAAGGAAAAGAGAATAAATTACTGGTATAGATGTCACTTACAAGTCCTGGTTAACCCTAGAAGATTCACAGGACATCTGTGAGACTGGGATAAAGCATGATTGCAAAGTATTGGAGCAATCATTTCTGTTTAAGAATGGAGGCTTATCTGACCTCAGTGTGTTTCTCCTCCCAGCCCTGTGTTCCCCCCACATGTGAGAAGACATTAATTATGTTACAGATGCTCGATCAGAAGCACTTCAACAGAAGTCAGTGGAAATGTTGACATACTACTGAGCAGGAGTGAAGGCTGAAACAGCCAGCCTAGAAGAAAACAAATGGGACCATCCAGGACATGTCTCACCAAAGCTTTCAGATGTGGACTGTGTGCCAAAAAAAGGCATCTGAGACTATATTCAATACAGATCAAATAACAGAACCTTGGGTGCCTTTTGTTGGTTGAATCCACTCGGCCTGGTAAATATGCTCTCTTATGTATGCAGTATCACCTGGGCACCAAATGATTTATTGTCTCTCGGTTTTCGTTTATAAAACTGACAAAGTTGGGGCTGATAAATGCTGATATATGTTAAATTCAACCAGCTTATGATAAAAGTTGCTTGCCAAGTGGCGACAGCTGGCTGCCTCAGTAAACATGTCACATATCTACCTTCACCCCTGAGGAATGTTGATTGCTTTTTGATATAATAAAATATGTTTAAGGTCTAAAGGAAATAGGCAAGGAGGTTAAATGCAACAGATACATAATGCTACCAGCCATAATGTCTACCACTTAAAAATTACTGCCAAGTAGCAAAACAGCTTCAGTGAAGCCTGACAGGATGGTGATAATGATTGTAAGTAGATGTGAAATAATTATAATCATGATGCTTCCAGATTTACAGGATACCAGTGCTGAAGTGTCATCCAGATGGCTATGGAAGGAAGCACGCATCTTATTGGGAGGGGAGGTCAGTACTGCTCTGTTCAGTTCCTCCACTTACCTCCACTGTGGCAGGTGGAACATTGGCCAAAGCAAAGAGCCACTCTCTGTGGCTGACAGAGAGTGCATCCCCACCTCTGCTCCTGGATGTGCTCGCTGAATCCACTGGGTGACTTCACCAGCCCTTGGTGCCCTTGCGGTTAGTCCATGTTGTAGGCACAAACACTTTTATGTCCATGCTGAGAGATGGCAAGAGTTTGAACTTTCTCCTTGCTTTACCCCACATCTCACTTCCAATTTGTGCTTGACACACATATTGGATCTGGGAAAAGATGCAGCTTGTGAATGGACTCTGGTCCGTACGTAAGTGCCAAAGGAACACTTAGGTAGTGTGACTGAGAAAATAAGTAGAGCTTGGGAGCACCAAAAGCCATTTCAAACCTGGTAGGGAAGTGTGGAGTAGCACTTGTGTTCAGGAAAACCTGCCCATTTCTTCCCAAGCTTTCCATTGGGCTAACTGAAGACATTGCCTCTCCCACAAAATTTGCCCCATTTACAATACTGAACCTTTGGGCTTGTACAACACTAGGAGCAGCAAGGCACTGGAAGCTTTCACTGTAATATAAATCATAAAATAGTAATATATGAAAATCTGATGCTGGCATTTCCAACCCTGGAAAAGATTCATAGCATGATTTACAGTAATACCTTGCACCGAGTAGCAGCTATTTTATGAATCACTATTTCTGTCACATTGATTGAAAACAAACCATGGCATTACCATCCCATGGCAGTCTGGTTGCTGTGAGCAACCCAGATGTTTTCAAGGGACTCATGTTTCATTTGAATGGTTTTTACTGGGCTGCAAGAAGGACAAAAAACTGCAGGTTGGAATGACATAAAAACATCTTGTTTATAAGAACAGGACATGGTAGCAACCAAAGTATTTCAGAGGCAGTAGAAAAAATGACTTAGTTGCCTAAATCTTAATTCCAAGGGTCCTTTAATTGTGTAAGATATCCAAAGCACCTACCAAAAATAACATGTGTTCTATGGGAGACATCCCCGTTACAAAGCTGCAACTGGAGACCAGACAGGATATCCCGAAGTAGCCCACACAGAACCTACATTCAGGCAACTGAATCTCACACAAACCATTTTTGTTTTTCTAGTGTTGCCTAGGTCTTGTTCAGAGAGATTTCCCCTCTGAAGAGCTGTCCCTTTCCCTTTGCAAAGGGCACAGCTGAAGTCCTGGGAGCCTGGAGGGATTCAGTGGGTGCTGGGTGTGTGAAAGGCTGTTCAGCCAGGAGACAGACTATGCTAATCCTTGCTGAAAACTCCTCCAGAGCATACTGGCCTGGCTCAAGAGCACTCCTTTGCCCTCTGGGGTGGTCCTGCAGTTCATTTAACAAAATATTCTTGTGTGGTTTTCTTCTAGTCATGTTCTGCAGAGCGTAAATGTGCTCCACATATGCAAAAAGGGACAAACCTCTGTTAGACCCTGCTGGACTTTATTGGAGAAATTTTACTGAAACCTGGGACCAGATGTCTCATCCCTTCTACATTGCCACATTTGAGTACCAAGTAGTTCTTGCTTAATATTTGCTGTTGTTTCCCTGTCAGGATTATCATGTTGTCAAAACTAAAACATATCGTGCTTTAGAGGAGCAGCATCTGCAAATTCTGGGGGACTCCTACTGTTGTTTTGGGTGTCTGGCATAGTGAGAATAACCAGCAGTCTGATGGTTTCACTGCTCTGAACTTTCTCCCCTGCAAAATTCCTCTGCCCATGAGACAGCTCTTCGGGTTGAGCACAGCAAAGAAAAGCCATTGGTGGCAAGGCAGAGCAGTGTCTCCTTAAGGTCACTAAGCTCACATATGTAAAATTCCTGGGATGCACAATTAGAAGCTGTTACTAAGCAAGAACAGCAGGTAGGACTGGGAGCTTCTTCCTGGACTTCAGTCCCAGTTTTCTCTCCCTCCTCCACCTACAGTCACAGGGAGATGGGTAGTGGGGCTGTGCTCAGTTCATCACATGTCTATGCTGCTCCTTCCTCCTCAGGGTGAGGACTGCTCACACACTTCCCGTGCTCCAGCATGTGGTCCCTTCCACAGGAAACAGTCTTCACGAGTCCTTCCCATGGGCTGCAATTCTTCACAAAATGCTCCAGCATGGATCCCTTCCATGGATCCCTTCCATGGAGTACAATCCTTCAGGAACAGGCTGCTCCAGTGTGGGTCTCCACAGGGCCACAAGTCCTGCCAGCAAACTGCTCCAGCCTGGGCTCCTCTCTCCATGGTTCTCTGCTAGAAACTTGCTCCAGCATGGGCTTTCCACAGGGTTACAGTCTCCTTTGGGCATCCACCTGCTCTGGAGTGGGATCTTGCACAGGCTGTGGTGGGTATTTGTTCCACTGTGGACCTCCATGTGTTGCTGGGGCACAGCCGCCTCACCATGGGCTGCAGGGGAATCTCTGCTACAATGCCTGCAGCATCTCCTCCCCTTCGTTCTCCACTGACCTTGGTGTCTGCTGGGCTGTTCCTCTCACATATTCTCACTCCCCCTCTGCTGCAGTTGTGCAGAGGTTTTTTCCCCCCTCTTTAAATATGCTGCTACAACAGTCGCTGATGGGCTTGGCCTTAGCCTGTGCTGGGTCCACCTTGGAGCCCACTGGCATTGGCTCTGTTGGACAAAGAGGAAGCTTCTGGCATCTTCTTGCAGAAGCCACCTGTGCCCTCCCCCAGCAGCAAAACTTTGCCACACACACTCAACACATTTAGGCAGTGTCAAACATGACCTATGGGTATTGGATAATGTTGTGGTCAATATGCCATCATCAAACCAAGCAATGAACTTCAGTCATATGAATGAAGACCAGAATGTCTCTGAAACACAGAGGGGAAAATTCAAATATATGTGTCCTTCTCCTTAAAATAGTCTCTGCAGGTAACTGTTGGATATAAGACTGGAGAGCAGAAAGTTATGTAATATATAATTTTTTCATGACTGGAGAAAAAAGTCTTCTGGCATCTAAATTTTCAGTTTAGTTTTCTTCTTCCAAAATTTTCAAAACAAAATTACTACCCTGCATTAATGTATATATTACTGATGCTATTATTCAGAGTGGTGCTAGTGGAGTCTAAACATGATGTAAGGCAACTCACAGTACTTAAGGATGGGATCAATTACTATGACCAGCCCACAAAGTCTTGCAATTGTTTTTCAGTTGAAAATTTCATTCTGCAAGGAATGCAATTCCTCTTCCAATAAATGGTTTCAATTTTTTTCTGTAAAAATCAGAATCTTGATCCAAATTCTTCTTGCTTGAATCTCTGGAAGTTTAAAGGCTATTTTTTTATTAAATTGAATAAACATTTTTTAAAAGAATAACCATCTTCAAATTTTGTGTTTAAGGCTACTGACTGATTTTATCACCTTACCAGGCTGTTGTGAATTCAAAATCCTGATTCATACCTTGTTTTTCAAGTTTGTGGTATCTGCGGAAATGTACCTGGAAAGACTCTTACACCTGAAATGAGGCGATCCAGGACTTCAGCTTTTTTGGAGATATTTCCATTGTAACAACTTGTGTACTTTCACCTGTTGAAATGGCTCTCCTTCAACATCTTTAACTGAAAAATTGCAGACAGTGCATTATTTGCTTGTCAGTCAGCATCTGGCAATATAAACAGTGCTAATAAGCCAACAAGCATTTTTGTTCTTCACAGCTCTTTCAGTTAATAATAAGCCAGTCTGGATCACGATTACATAGAGAAAGCCTTGAGGCTCCAGATCTCTAAAATGAAATGATTGTCACAGAATTTTCCAGACTGACAGATGAGAAAGAAATGGATAAAGAAGGGCAAGGGAAAAACAGGGAAATATTTTTTCTGCTTGGAATATTCATAATTGTCATTCACCTATTTTCAAGAAGGTTTCCTAATTCATTTCTAGTCCAGGTTCATCCCCTAAGCCCCCTCCCGTCTCATGTCACCTAACCATAAAGCTGAGTTTCTGTATGTGGAGAAGAGGTGCTGCCCATATCTGAGGAAGGGTTAGCAAGTGCACTTGTCAGGGCCTTGTGTGGGCAAGCTCTTGCACAGCTTACTGCCTTCATGTCTTCCTGGGGAGAGCCTGCATCCTGCACAGGGACGTGGAACTGACTCCACCTCCCAGTGGGGACCAGTCTCAGGCACTTAAATGATGCATTCTGCTTAGAGTGGCAGCAAGGGGATGGGACACAGCTATTTTATGTCCCTACTGTCACTGAATGCTTTACAGATTATTTTCCTATAACATCTCCAGAGTGACCTTCCTGTCACCTTCAGGCAGGTTCCCACTCTGTCACAGCTTCTGTCCTCACTAGTGACAGTGAGCACTTGTCCTAACTCCCTGAACTGAGATTTCCATTCTACTCACCAGCTGTAGCCCTAACCCCTAACTTTCTAACATAAACTTCTTTTAAAAGTGTCCTAGGATTTGTGCATCCAGGTGCAGTCTTTGCTCTTCTGTACTCAGAAACACTTTGCAAAACACACCTGTTATCACCAATTACAGTTGTAGGAAACTTGTAAAACTTGTATTTCTGTGTGGGGAAGAAAAAAGCCTCGGTGGTCTGCAAAATTAAATCTGTCAAGCCTTGTGGCAGAAACAATCAGTGTTTGAGATGGCCACCTAGTTACACAGGACACTTGGCCCTCCAAGGGGGCTGCAATAACAGGTCTCCTTTTCAGCACACTCTGCCAAACCTCTACTAGGAAAGCAGGTGAGAGAAAGGAAGATTTGGCTGGTTCTGGGAGCAGCTTGGAGATGTAATCCAGCTCTGACAGCCCAAGCTGAGGCAGCCCCCGCCCTTAGCAGAGCTATGGCTGGGGATTGCACACCAGTGTGAGAGGCAGGAGGCTGGCAGCAGTGGCTCCTGCCATGCACTGGCAAATCAGACCATGCTACACCTGAGAGCATGAGAACCTTTTGGTGACTGCCTCCTGAGTAGTTGCAAGGAAACCTCTGTCAGCAAGAAGTAAAGGCTCAGACCACTCTTCAGTCCAAGTCCGTGAGCTGATAGTGCATCCAGAGACAAGAGGAACAGGACCTGAACTGTCTGATCACAGCACACTCCTGGCTCAGGTTTTTTACTGCTTGTGAAAAAAAATAACCAACCAACCAACCAACCAACCAACCAACCAACCAACCAACCAACGACTCAGAAGAAAAAAAAAAAACCTCTTCAAAGAAGTCCAGGAGCAAAGGCTGACACATCAGCTTCCTCCAAGGACTTCTTTCCACTGCAGAATGGACTTGTCCCTGATTCTTGTGCATGTCAGCCAGTGTTTTTCACATCCATGCAGAGGAGCTGCAGGGACTTCTGTGGAAGGAGACCTTCTTCTCTGTGCCTAGCCGGAAAGATACTGCAGGTGTCAGACTTGGGGAAAAGGGGTTTGGGAGAGGGGAATGGTCTTTGGGAGGAGGCCAGGTTCCTTGGTGATCTGACTGGCTTTAGACAACCAGTGAACTTCTGTGTTGTTTCCTGAGGCAAGAAACTGCTTTGTCTTCCCCAGCCCTGTAGGCATCATTACTTGGTATCATATTTGTATCAGGCTATTGATATGACAATGGCAGTGTTTAGAAATTAATTAAGGGCTTTGAGCAAAACTTCTCACCTCTTTGTTCTCTCCAAGCCCCGAAGCACAAGGGTCTTCATTAGCAGATAATGCCAAATTAAAACAACAACATATGTAGGTAGGATTTCTCTCGCATAACTACAGATATCTGAGCCTGAGTTAGCTGTTCCCTTTACAGCAGGTGAAGACTCATGAGCTAAACACATTGCATCCATCTGCCTGGTGCTCACGTTGAGTCAGCGATTTGCAGGGGCCATTTGCCTTTCTTGAGCACAGCTCAGAGGTTGTCTCTGAGCACTTGGCTGGCTTCCTGGTCCTTTTACAACCCCCTTGTGGAAAAAACCTGCAGCTTTGTGGTCTGCAGACAGCAGCCCCCAGAGCCCAGCCCTGCTGCTCCCACCCACCGAGGGGGATTACAACATTTGCAGCTGTACACAGGGAACAAGTGCAGCCCTTGGTAAAGAAACAGGTGCTGGCAAGGCAGGGCCATGGAGGCAGAGGGACCTGTGCCAGGGTCTGGTTTGAGGGGAGTGGCTGATGTGGGAAGTAGCACGTGGCCCAAGTACAAGCCACTGGATGGCAGGAGGGAGAATGGGACTTTTGCTTTGCTGAATTCTGATTTGGAAGCCTTTTCCCCTTTGGCTCATGGAGTGCCTAAGTCTAACACTATAAAAAAGAGATGAGGAACTTAAGTGAAACCCCAGGGAAGGGCAGAGAGGGTATTTGTGGTGTGGCCTCACCTCCAGGAGAGTTTGTTTCCTTCAACATCCCTTCCATTGCTCCTGCTTGACTCCTGCAAGGGCACAAGAGCCCCAGAGGCTGCTGGCCCTGTGTGTCAGGCTTCTAGATGGGGAGGAAATAATAAAATCCTAGAATGGTTTGAGTTGGAAGGGATCTTTAAAGTCCTCTATTTCCAACCCTCTTGCCATGGACAGGTACACATTTCACTAGACCAAATCCTTGGAGGTAATTCCACATCCCCTCAGAGCTAATGTTTCATCTTAAAAAAAGTGTTAAGTCTATCTAGGCTTTGAAAACACCATGATACCAAATCTGAATTTAAAACTATTTATGCATAGACCATAATAACATTTTAATGGGGAAAAAATACACAGTCATTTCAAGCTTGAAGAGTCTAAGTACTATGGTTTTGTATAAATGGCTGATATGTTATTTGTTTATTGGGCAATCTGCTTTTTTATATTGTTTGTCAGGCTATATAATTTTAGGTGAAAGCTTTTTAGCATGCTGCACCTGCCAGAAGAACTTTCTTTATACACAAGTTTCTGCTCCGGTGTGTATAGGAAATAGACCACTAATTGCCTTCTTACCTGCTCTAGCACTGTTAACCAGAACCTGGCTGCTCTGTAAATTAGACAACCATATTGATGGTGCTGCTGCACAAATTGGCTGAGCTCTATATAGTTGTTTTCATTTCATTTGAGGTTCACAAGAGGATCATTTAGGTTAAGAGGCTGGTTTTGGCAACAGTAGTGCTCTTTTATTAATTTGTATGTTCCCTAATCGCAATGGGGAGCAGGGAGAGATTGGGTTATAGGACACCAGCCAAGAATAGGAGACCTATTTCTTGGGACAGGTTTCTTACTTCCCTTGAGCCTTTGCCTGTGTTGGTCTGCTCTGGGTCTTTGGACTGCATATTACTCCAAGAAGAGGTCATCTTCTAGTCTGAGCTGGTGGTGGGACCATATGGCCCAGATGGCTGTGGGTTTTCTGAAAGCTTCTTTGCTACCAGGTGATGTCTCACTTCCTTTAGCTGCCATGATGAAATTATTCTTGCTAAGGTTTCTGCAATGCCACATGGATTTTATTGACTATGAAAAACTGCTGTAGATGCAATGTAGGAAAACTGCCTCAAATCAAAAGATATAATGGTCATGCCTGGCTAGAAACCCAGTGGCTGGGTGTTGCTGTGTTGTAGCCCACCAAGCAGCGTTTTAAGGCTCAAGTGTTCATCTGCTCCTTGGTAGTGCACACACCAACTTTGTCAAGGTCAGTGCAGGCTGTCCGGAGCTTTACAAACGGGAACGAGCTGAGAGTACCAAGTGTCTCACCACTCCCCTGCAAGCACTCTGTGCTCACCGTGCACCTTGGGCTCTCTACCTGCCCACTAAGAGCCAAGTCCAGAGGTGCCCTTCTAAGGATCAAATGCCTGATGCATTTCTTACCAGTCGGGAGAGACTGTGACCATTCAACTCTCCCTTAATGCACTGCAAGACCAAATAGTCTCCTAAGTCACACTGAGTGTTTTCTGACTGCTGCTTTTTAAAGCCTCCTGTGATTCCCAAAGCTTGGACCAAATACTGAGTTAATGATTACTGGATGAAGTTTCAGTGGTTATTTTGAGGGGACAACCTTTTCCAGCCTTCTGGACACCTGAGGCAGGACATTTAATCAATGTCTTTGTCCTTGTCAGCTGATGCATTAAATCAGGTGATGTTCAAGTACATAAAATCATTTCGAGCATTGACAATGTGCTTTCCAGTGTGCAGGTAAAGAGCAATAAAACCTACATGCATCATTCAGAGAATAAAAATCAAGTCAAGTTTTCAATTAAATGTGCAAATCTGTACCCATTATGTGTGTACAGTACGTCATCGCTTCATAAAAATAGTGATTTTTTCTAGTCTGCAATGTAACTGTGTTTAAATCACAGCGTTATGAACTTGAGCTGGACTTGAATTGCAAATCTTACACAGAAATAAATATATAAATACTGAACACAAGTACTATACAAAATAAGGAAAATGATTTATAATTAAAGGATTTGGAAATACTAGATGGAAAGGTAATTAGGAAGATTGGAATAGAGAAAAAGAAAATGAAAGAGAAAGCGAGTGAAAGAAAGCGGCAGAAGGCAAGGCAAGGGACAAGAAAGAGGAGTTTTGCAGATCAGTGGAAATATTCAAAGCCACATGGATCTTTAATATGTCTAAATTGCACCTGAAACAGTGTATTATAAATAAATAAGCAAAGCTAAAAGATGTTACACTGCACAAGAAATGTTTCGATTATTTTATATACAAAGGAAAACAGTGGTCATTGCCACTGAGCAAGTGAGAAATCTATTATTTAATTGGCTCCACTTAGGTTTGTCTTAGTGAGTCATCTGTGAGAAAATTCTAGTTACTTTTCCTTCATTTTTTAAAACATGAGTGGACGTAAAAAGTTTTCAGAAGGCAGATGCCTCAACTTAAAAAATATATCACTATTTCAATATTTAGAATTCAACCTATATTAATGACTGAACGAGCCTGTAAGGTATAGATGGATACATTTCTCTTCCCTTGTTGCATAAACATAAGAAGTAGGCCCATTGTGGTGTATTACACAGCCAAGGAAGTACACACAGGGAAGCTGACTGAACGTCCCCAGTTGATGCCACATCTATGCACTCTGTGACATGGCATTTTCTCTGCTGCCCTCCTCCTCTTCCTTCCCAGGGCTCTTCTCTTATCTGCAACACGTTATAGACAAACTCAGTTAAAAGAATGCTGTGTTTGTTCTGCTTTGCCTCTGCAGGTCCTTGAGTCCAAGACTTGTTCACCACTCAGAGAACAGAGGGATGGGTTTTCTTGTGGATTTCTTCCTAGCACTTGCCTCAGTGGAGTCTGAAAGGTTCACAGCACCTCCAGAGATGATGTGGTATCAGCTGCCGAGGGAAGAAGGAAATCTGGTGCCTTGATTTTCAAATGGATATCAGTCACTGCATAACCACATAAATACCTTCTGAAATCCATGTTAGATCAAGTGTCATAAGGCTAAAAAGTCTGCACTAGTTCCTAGTGTCTATTTGAAGTGCTCAAGTGCTATTGGACCCTTCAGCTAAGAAAAAGCCTGTGTATACAGCACTGGAGGGGGTCAAGACACTTCCAGAGACTAGTTCTTGTGTGATTGGGTGTTCACAACCAGACTCAAAAGCTTCCCCTTCTCTTGGGAGTACCTTGAGCTGCTGCCGACCAGCTGCCTAGAAAAGCAAGGTGTTTGCAGCTGGAAACCCCTTCTGGAAAATTTAACCCAAGAGACTCATCAAGGTTACATCATCTCCCTTTGGTCAAACCTTCTGGAGCACACCCCAGGTCCTGCTTCCCACTTGGGCAGAGGGATGGTGAGAGCACACCCTCCCTCTCTCCTGGCCTCTAGACCCATGTTTTTCTCTGTGGGCTGGCAGGGGGGAGTGGACCTTCAAACGTTTTTCTCTGAAGAGTGATCACCTTATGTGTCTTTTCCATAAATCACCTTCTTCCTCCATGCCCAGGGCTGGAGGATGGAGCATGAGGAATATCTCCCAACTTTTCAGCTGCAGGGCTCAATATTGCAGCTGCTTCATGGTGAGCTCTCATTCAGTCCTCAGATCTGCTCACTGTTGTGAGCATGTAAAGGACTTGGCTGCTAAGTTTTAAGCTGTATCTGTGGAACCCGTGTCATGTGCAGCAGTTCAAAGTTTGATTAAATGTAGGCATCTTTGCACAGAGAAATTGGACTGGAGAGACACTGTGGGATGACATCCCAGCACGAATTCTAACATAATTAAATCCATCAGAAACACAGCAGCTAAGAAAACAGAGCAGGAAAATTCTGTGCAGGGTTGCTGGCTGCAGATATCAGCAATTCCTGTCCTCTACTCTTGTTTGGGATCAGCCGTACATTGTCACTTTTACTTTCAGAGCCTTGCAGAGGAGGCAATGACTCCAAACCCTGCCCACACAGGCAGCTACTGTGTGTCACGGTTTCCCAGCTTCACTTTCATACCAGTCCAAACAATTTTAAGGAAAGTTTCCCCACATGTTTGGTGAGAGGTAGAGATACAGAATGGAAAATTTCAGCTCAAACAGTTGAAGTCCAACAAAGTTACAATGGACAAACAAGAGGTGAGGACTATGGTGAGAACTGCCAGGTGCCACCTGTGTGGCCAGGTTCTATCTGAGCCCCAAACCTGATGTGCCCTAAAGAGCCTGGGCTCTAGAGGGAAAAATCAGTCAGGAGATGTGAGGGGGAGTTCTTTCAGGCTGATGGTTCTACCCTGAATTCCTCTAGCTGTAACTTTCTGGATAAATATATATTTCTTTTTCTACTCCTATCTGGTATACTAAACATTAAGTAGAAAATAGAAAATTATGTGGGGCAAACAACATGAAACAGCTGTGATTTCAGTGGGAAGGTTCGCAGTACTCAAAAGTAATTCCTCAACTCTTCTTAAAAGACAATGAAATTGTGCTTCCCTGGTGATAATGAAATAATTAATTTTGGAGAAGGTGGGAAAAAAATTGAAAGATATAAATTAGAAAGTGTAAAAAGAGACTACATATATAAAAGACTCTACAATTCTAAGCCTTCCCAAGGCAAATTCCCTATATATTTCCTGGACAAGGTCTTGTTTAGAATGGTTGCGTAAACATGTCTTCCTGCAGTTCAAGCTCTCTTCTCTCACACCTGCAGTGTGAAGAAGCTAGTGTGTGGTGGGAAGAGCAAACTGAAGCTGCCGTGTGCCAATGCTGAATTGCTCAGAGGCGTAAAAAAAAGCTTCTTGCCAAAAAAAAGCTGATGAACCAGTCTTACTCTAGGGCAGGTGGAATAGTTCGTGCTCTCATTTTTATCATTAGCTCTAAGAGGGAAAGACAGATTTGTTTTCACATGGTTATTGATTATTAACCAGCTTTGTGAAAGGTTACCTTTCTGCTAGATACAGCCATGGTGGGGGGTTAAAAATCAATCCCTGGGAAAGCTCTGTTTCCCAGTCAACCTCTCCACTGCAGTCTTGCCATGAATAGAGTTTTCCTGTGTTAGTTTGACCACAGATGAGAGAGAAAAAGAGATTATTTTGAGTATGCTCCACTCACCTTCAGTACTTCTTTTCTGTCTAAATGTGGATTCCAGAAAAGGGTTTGAGCAGTAAGAAGTTGTTAAATATTATACAGATAGAGAAAATCAAACCAGATTATTTTAGGAAGTGTGACTGAACGATACTCCTTACTATTTTACACTCTAATTAGACACTCAGGGTGGTGGGAGGAATGATAAAACTGTCATCAGTTATAACAGGAAAGGGAGCTTATTGAGTAGGGGTTCACAAATTATTTGTGTTGAAAGGCAAATAAAATGCTCCTGTCACCTTTCCTTGGGAAAAAAAGTAATACTGCATCCAGATGGCTTTGCATTTCACTGATCTCAGCAGCCTGCAGTGATGTCTGTCAGACACTACTGGGAAAGATTTCCAAAGTACAGTAACTCACATCAAACCCCTGTATTAACCATTTAGATGTGGGAGCATTGCAAATGCCCTTGAATTTCAGGAGGCATGTTGTGTATGTTGGCATACATTTTAAAACCACATAGATATGACGTTTGGCGTATGACTTTTCTTTCCAAACCCCTGGCCATTCTGAGATTTGAATTATATTGCAAAGTTTTAGGCTTCACATAATATGGAATAAGAGCTAGCCATGCAGGATGTCTCTTCTCTGTCAGGCTAGAAGAATGTGATCAGATCTTAACAAGTCCTTAAAACATATTTGAATCTAATATGGAAACTCAAGTATTGCAGTGCAGTTATTGTGTGATGTTACTCTAGGATGGCAGCAGCTGAGTACCTGAAGCATTTGTTACTACTGCTTGAATATCTAAACTCCTGTGCTTGTGTTGAGAATAATAACAATTGTGTTGAGGATAATTACAATCTGCTGTTCTAAACACTGCTGCTATCACAATCCTCCTTTAATTACTGGTACAGAATCATGGATTAATTTTTGTCTAATCTCTTGGACTAGCAAGCTTACTATAAGAATTTTTGTTTATGTGTACGAATATCGCAAGGGTGAGTTATGGAGGATGGGGGTCAGACTCTTTTCAATGGTGTCCAGCAACAAGACAAGGGGCAACAGGCACAGACTGAAACATGGGAAGTTCCATTTGAATATGAGGAAAATTGCCCTTGCTTTGAGGGGAACAGAACACTGAAACAGGCTGCCCAGAGGGGTTGTGGAGTCTCCTCTGTAGATATTAAAATCTGGAGATTGTTCTCAGCCTGAACTACAACTGTATTAATGATTTGGGGACCACGCACCAGACACAACACTGAGCTGGAAGTGTGAGCTTTCCAGCTCCCTGGATGAAGTTGGGTGATTTAGCAAACATGCCAGCCGCTATGAGAGACTTCTGCTTAAAACTTCCTAGAGAAGGTAAAGTACAGGACCTTCAGCTGAACTGCAGCATACATCCAGGCAGGCTCTAAGGTGAGGGAAAATCTGCCTGATCCATTGTTAATTTGTTCCTGTGTGCAATATGTCCATTACTTTTCTCCATTTTTAATGGTTATAGCTTGACTTATAAGTGGGAATAAAGATTTTTTCTGTCCATGGTTGCCTACAGACTGAGGAGGGCCAAGTTTCTTGTCATTCCAAACCCAGACTTGGGGAGTAAAGACAGGGGAAGTTCTCAGCAGGGGGATGACAATGTACATACAGGAGAATCTGGGCTCACCATTCAAAGTTCACATAAGAGCTAGAGGCAAGGATGTACCTTTAATTTCTTACATTTCGCCTACACATCTCAAGGCTCTTCCAGTTGGAAAATTAAGACTGCTTAAATGCAGTTAGATGCAGGGTCAGCAGTGTCTCACATGGCAGCACTTAATCTGGGGAACACTTTGCTGCAAGATGGTAGGAGGCAAAATGTTTGCATAAAGTTTCAGGGGACACTTAAAATGTGGAAAAATCAGCTGAGTACTATTACATTGACAGCACTCAGGAAGTCCTTGGAGCAGAAAATTCTGGGAGTTCAGTAGAAGATGTTTTACTGTCTTTTCTCCTATGCACAACCTGCAGCTCTCAGGTCATGCGTATAGACACTTTTAGGGACCCATTTGTGTCTGCAGAGCCTGATTCTGGGGCAAGTGGGGCCATTGGCCATTCCCATAATTCCCATTGGCCTCCTCCATCACCCATTTTCCACAACAAGTATATAATTACATTATTATTCACTCTGATGGGACCCATTCACTGCTCAGAGGCTTCTTCTGGGAAGCCACAGCTGTGGAAGGACTCAAGCCAAGTATCAGTGATTGCATCCCAGGTCGAGGAGACAGGCAGGGGAGGTCGCTGGGATCTGGCTCCAGCCAGTATCACCTCCCAGGGCTCGCCTCCCCCGTGAACCGGGGGCTGCCGGACATCACCACCCCCAGGACGTGGCTGGTGTCCCAGTGCCGGGATACCCAGCGGGGCCCTTTTCCTGCACTGCAGCTCGCCACCTTGTTGTCAGAATGGCAAAATGTGCCCTTATCGCCTGCTCACGCAGGCAGAATGAAAGAGAATTAGCTCTAAATTATATGAAATTCATTTACTTTGGAGGGTGAAGTGTTTGCTCTGTTTAGAAATGTTCGTTATAGAGAGAGGACCGCATTAAGACGCCAGGTAATGGTCCTCCCAGGAGATGAATCAATTTGCTTTGGGTTTTATGGCCTCGGGTTTGTTTGTCCGCTCCGGTTCCCCGTGGAAAACCCAGAGCAGTAAATGCTCCGGGTAAGAGATCTCTGGGGAAGGGTCTGTGGATGCTGCAGTGGGGTCGGGGCACAAAGACGTCTCCGGGTCAAAGGACACCCATGCCTGCAAGAGACCAGAGTGGAGGCATCGCGGGCTCGGATGGGGGAACCCACACGAATGGGGTTGCGCATCTGCGCTGGCCGCACACTGTCTGCGAGCCCCGCCGGGCCGCGTACCCTGCCCGGAATGCCAGGGGATGGAGGGGGCGGGTGCCGGGCGCAGGGAGCCCGAGCAGCAGCCATGTCTATCTGTAATTCCCGCTAATAAAATACTTTTTCACTATCCGCACTATAATTGGTTTACAGCCTTTTTTGTTTATTTATCCATAAGAGCTGCTGTTAAATGGCTTGGGAAAGCAATCGCTTAATGGCTCAATATTGAATCAAAGGCTCAGTGTGCTTCCTAAGAGATGGGGGACCCGCGTGAGCTCAGAACGGAAACTCAAAGTGTAATGGACTGGGCGGGTTTATGATCCTACGGAACCATGCGCAGGAGAGAGGGACGGTGACCATCCTTCCTTGCCGCTCAGGGCGTGCATCACCACTGGCTGAGCCGAGCTGAGCCGGGCCGAGCCGGGCCGGGCCTAGCCGAGCCGAGCCGAGCCGAGCCGGGCCGGGCCGGGCCGGGCCGGGCCGCCTTCAGCCGCCCTACATGGATTCGCGGGAGCGCGCCCCGACGGCGGCGGCCAGAGCCCCGGTGCCGGGGAAGCGGCGGCGAGCGGAGGCAGGCCGGGCAGATAGGAAGCGTGCCTGCACCCGAGAAAGAGAGAGTGGCGGCCGGGCAGAGCGCAGAGAGGCAGGGAAATGATCTTTGTCCCTTTCGGTAGCTCTCCGCCTCCTCATAGCCTCGTCACCAAGTCAACCGGCACCAGCTCGGAGCACATTATCTCCGAGGGTCAACACATTGCAGCCCAAGCCGCAGGGAAGGCTCCCAAATTTACCCCTTGGACAAACAATCCGCTGCCTATCGCTCGCTCTGGCGATAGCATTGTGGTCCCCCACCGGCCGGTGCTGGCCTTCGCCCAGGGCTCCAGAACACGGGTACCCTCGAGGGAGCGCCCTGCCCGTCCCTGGACACCCGCATCCCTAGGCGAGATGCCCTCGCAGCCAAAAGTGCCCTGTCGCTAAACCCCTCCAGCAGCCGAATCTACCCAGGCCCTTCGAGGGTTTTCCTCTCCGTACCTGGGGGACGTTGGGGGACGAGCTGCTCCTGGGCAAGCGAGGGGGAGAGGGAAAAGGTGTGTTTAAGGACCATCCGTCCCGGAGCGCCCCGCGCATCGGCGCAATCCCCTGAGCCCCTGCCCGGCCCCACAAGCCCACCGCCGTGGGGTTCCTCACTCCAAAGCAGGGAGCAGCACCCGGCAGAAAGGTAGGGTGTCCCTGGGCCGGTCCGGCTGAGGGGAAGGCAGGGGATTGCGGGACCAGGGCCACCCCAGGTGGCCTCTTACGGCCCGCGCCCCGCCCCGGAGGGTTGCGGGAGGGCTCACGTGGGGGAGAGGCGCCTATGGGGAGGCGGCGGGAGCCGGGCAGGGCGGTGGGGCCCGGCGGGGCCGCCAGCTGTCAAAGAGGCATCCCGGGCTCCGGGAGCGAGAGCAGCCCTATGTGTCCCTAAGCTGCGAAGCCCCCTTGGCCCCGCTCACCATGAACACCGAGGAGCAGTATTACGCCTCGGCGCAGCTCTACAAGGAGTCGTGTGCGTTTCAGAGAGTCCAGGCTCAGGACTACAACCCCAGCCCCCCCGCCTGCCTGTACATGGGCAGGCAGCAACAGACTCCTTATCCCAGCGCCTTAGGGGCTCTGGAGCAAGGCAGCCCGCCAGACATTTCACCTTACGAAGTGCCCCCCATCACTGAGGATGCCGGGGTCTCCCACCTTCATCACCATCAGCACCACCCTCATCTTCCTCCTCCCCACCAGGACGCGCTGCCTTTCGCAGACGGGGCGGACACGGGGGCTGTAGAGGAGCCCCGAGTGCAGGTGCCTTTCGCCTGGATGAAGTCCACCAAATCGCACGCCTGGAAGGGACAGTGGACCGGTAAGCCCCGCCGCATCCCTCTGCCGCCCCCGCTTCTGTCCCGCTCGGCGGTCGGAAGCCCTCCCTTGCACCGGTACTGCTCCCACCGCTCGGATGTAGTGTGGAGAGGTCATGGAGGGTCGTTTCCCCCTCGCCAGCCTCTCCAGACCCACTGCTCTAGGGCTGCTAGTGTTGGGTTGAACGCTGGGAAGGGAACAGGCACTCCAGTCCCCGCCGGCGGGCTCACCGCTCCCTGCGCCTCAGAAATTATTTACAAATTATTTTTCACCAGTTAACTAATTGTGGCCAAGCCGGGACGTTGTGACGCCTCCCGGGAGCTGCTTCCTCGGGGACCGCGGTGTCCGTGCGGGCGCGGTGAGCTCGGCGCGGGGGCCGGGTCGCGGAGACACCTGCGAGCGGAAGCGGGAGGGGAAGCGGCAGGTAGGGCTGGCCGGAGGGGACCCAGCTGCCCCGCGTTCCTGCGCCCACCGTGGGGCCGTGGAGCAGCCCCCGAGCCCCCATGGCAGCCGTCGAGCCCCTCTCGGCTGCCTGTCGGCTCTCCCTGGCGCAGAGCCCATCTCCCCTCCCGCCCTCTCGGTCCCAGTCCTTCTGCTCCCAGGCGGGTTTTAGCCACAACTGCACCTCTCCAAGTGAAAAAAACAGGGCAGGGAAAACAATGCACAAACGAAACAGAGTTGCCAGTGAGGGGAAGAAACTCTATCTAGGCAGAAAGTTCCGCTGCCCAGCAATGTTTCTGTCTCTGCCTGCACAATGTTATCGTGTCCTGCGCCTCCGTCACGCCTATACGGCAAATATTATATTAATGGCTTTGTTCAAATAGACAGTTGGAAAAAGGACCGGAGTATTAAAATCTCCACGAAATAGTTTGGGAATTGCATGGGTCAGGTGGAGGGGGAAGGAAGGACAGGCGGCGGTCTCCAGTCTCCCCAGAGGAGCATCCGCCCACAAAGGTAGAAGAGCGTGCTGTCCCAGGCCGCGGACACGGCGGCAGGGATTGTGCCACGGAGGAAGCTGGGGAGAGAAAGAGAGAAAATCAGATCTTTTTCCCTGGGTTAAGTGAATTTCGGGAAGAAGAATAATAATAATAATAATAACAACAACAACAATAATAATAATAATCCAAACTTTTGAACGACACCTTTTTTTTTTTTCTCTTTCTCCTGTACCCGAGGAATGACAAAAGCAGCAGGAAAGCGAAACTTTCCCTGTGGAAGCCTAAAATTCTTGCCTGTTGTCCCCAGCCCTCCCGGGAGGAGCAGGCAGGGGCCGCGCATGACCCGGTCGGTGTGAGGTGTGTGCAGAGCTCCTGCAGAGCACGCCGCAGGAGGAGAAAGGGGCACCGCGCTGTGCCGAGCGCGACAGAACACTCACAGCGAAACCGCGGCATACTTTGTGCTGTGATTTTGACTAACTATATGGCCCGACCATTTATTTTTCATGGAAACCCTTGGGATTTAGGCGTCCATGGGTGCTGCGGGGCTTTGCGCTGTTATTGCCGGGGAAAGGCACCCAGGAAGGTCGCGGCCGAGCCCGGCCCGGTGCCACACGCCGTTTCCCGAGCTTGCCCGCATTGTCCTGCGGCCCGACCGGCCTCGGCCCTCCGGCAGACCCCGGGCGTTCCGCCTTCCCGGCAGCTCCAGTGTAGTTAAAAGTAACAGAACAAGTTTTTCTCTCAGATACAAACTCATGCAAACGGGTATGTACATAGGTTTAGATTTACCAACATTTTTACACATATATACATTGATTTTAATGTTTATTTATATACGCACATAGATATATACATATCACTTTGTAAACATTATATATGTTTTTAAATATACATTTTAAATACATACATAAGTTTTATACATAGGTTTACATTTACAAACACTGTATATATAAATACAGAATCATGGGAATAGGAAGATGAGCGGTGGGAGAGTCCATGCAGCTCTCTTAAAATGATTATTTCTTTCTGGCTGTTTGAAGCACCGTTCCTCGCAGATGATATCAACCCCAAATGTGTGCCAGAGGTGCTGGCAAAAGCAGCCCTGAGTTTCCGTGCCCACCTCTGGCCCCTCTCGATGTGACCGCCTGTACTACCCATGCCTCAGTGCCCACGCAGGACTGCGGCAGCCGTGCTGGGAACGGCGATCCCGCCACTGCCGCTTTTTATGGCAACAAGAAACCCAAGGTTTCATCAGCTTGGTGAAATGGAGCAGCTGTGGTCCAGCTCCCGGCCCGGCCCCGCAGGCCCACTAATTTTTAATATTATTATTGCTTTCTTTTAGAGGGGTTTGTTTGGTGCCCTGGGGGTTTTGGAGGGTTTTTTTGAGGGGTTAAATTTTTCTATTTTGCTTTGGTTTGTGTGTGTGTGGTGGAGTTTTTTCTTTTTCTATCTTTTAAATTTTTTTTTAAAATTTGATTTTAACACAAACCTGAACAATTGCAGCCCTGGATCCGGGAGCCCTTCTGAGCTTTCAGTGTTACACAAACAGTGGCACATGAGTTTCTCCCTCTGCTCCAGAGATGGTGCTTTCCTGAAAACCTCATCCAAATAATTTTTTAAAAAATATTAAGTTACTGTAAAATAAAATAACAGCAGTGGTGACTGCCCCCAGCAGCACCACGTCACTGTTCCCAGCCGGAGAGCTGCCTGAGGCCTCCCCCTCACCCCACTTTCTTCCCACCGTGTATCCTCCGCGCCGCGCAGGGGTCCTGTGACGTGATCCCCGCAGCCCCAGAGGGCGGCTGGGGAGGCCCACGCTGACTTTTGCTTCTCTCCAGGGGGATCCTATATGGCGGAACCGGAGGAGAATAAGCGGACGAGGACGGCGTACACGCGGGCGCAGCTGCTGGAGCTGGAGAAGGAGTTTCTCTTCAACAAGTACATCTCCAGGCCGAGACGGGTGGAGCTGGCTGTCATGTTGAACTTGACCGAGAGGCACATCAAGATCTGGTTCCAGAACAGGCGGATGAAGTGGAAGAAGGAAGAAGACAAAAAGCGAGGGGCAGGCAACAGCAATGACCTCGAGCAAGACTGCGTGGTGTCCTCAGGAGAGCTCCAGACCAAGGAGGATCTCCCACCCTGCCCCGCCGGGAACCTTCCCTCGGGAGCCTCCAGAGATCTTCTCGCCCCCAGCCTAGTCCCCGGAAGGCAGCAGGACTCTCGGTGAGCCGCGGAGAGCCCCACGACCCGGGACTAGGAAAAGGTTGGGACATGGAAAAGAGCCGAGAGGCTGGCGCCTTCTTCCCTCCGCCTTGCACTGCCGTGCCGTGCCGAGCCGCACCGTGACCTGCCGACCCACTCTTGCCTTCCCCCGGGGAAACTCGGTGCTCCCACTCTGAAACTCGCGTCCTACGGAAAGTAAGTCTAAGATGTCCAGCTGTGACAAGGGGAGGCTCGCTGTGGGCCCTGACGCCGGAGGAGGACGCAGGGAGCCGCCGGGATGGGGGCGAGCTGGGCCCCGCTGCCCCGGGCCGCCCGCTCCTCAGCGAGCCCTACGGGACAGTTTCCCCCGCGGAAGGTGGGTCTCAGGTGGGCACCGACGGTGCGTGCAACCCTGGGTGCACGGAGAGGTCCGGACACCGGAGGAGAAGCGAGGGCACGCTGCCTTCCTTTCCGTGGACAGCTGCTCGGTCCGGGCGCGCGTCCCGCCGTGTCCGTCTGTCCACAAGTGCAGACACGGACCCGAGTATCCCGAGCCATACACGGGCTGGCACGCCGCTCTCCCCGTCCCTTCCAGTCGTCCCAGGGCATCGGCTCCACCGGGGACTCTCTCAGGACTGTTACTTACTTCTTTGGAAACTGGAACCTGGTTTCTTTCGTTTTCTTTTGCTTTTGGGAAAGAAAGGGGGGCGGGGGGAAAGAAAAAAGGGAAAAAAAATATTAAAAACTTTAAAAAATTAAAAAAGAAAAGGCCCACGTGTCCTGCGGGCAGGATTTGTCTCCCCCGATGACCGGCACAGGTAGCCAGACCCTCCTCCGGGCTCCGCCAGCGTCTGCGTGGACTCTGCGATCCTGCCCGCGGCTTCGCGCCCATCTGGGCTCCAGGGAACTCCGCGGCTCCAGGGCTGCCCTCTCCTCCTCGAGGGGTGAATGCGAGCCCAGGGATGCAACAGAAGAAGTCGCGGGCGCTCTCCGAGCAGAGAGCAAACAGCATGATATATCTGGGGGGTAGGGCTGGTCCCAGGGACATTGTCCTTTGGGAAAAAAGCTCCTGCCTCTCTTCCAACTCTTTCGCAAGCTCGGACTCTGTCTTGGAGAGGAGAAACCTCTCTGCAGCACGAGCTCCTGTTCCGGCCTGGCTCTATGCGTGGTTTTTCTCTGCAGACTTGTTTTTACACCCCAGCAGAGGCTGGGGGCCGGCCGCTTCCCGAAGCACTGCAGAGCACCGGGGACTTTTCTGGGTGCTATTTTTCGGTCCGGCCCGGTGCACGGGAGAGCTCAGCTTCTCCGGGCTGGGGCGGGGAGAGCCCGGCCGGGGCTTCCCTGCGGGGAGATTGGTAGCGGAGTCCGGGCCGAGCGCCGCGGGCCCAGCCTGCCTTCCCTGCCGCCAGAACGGCTTCCCCGTCCCGACAGCGGCGGGAACTCCAGCTAAGCGGGGAGCAAATCACCGCCGAACTAGAGAGCGAAAACAACTGTTGGAAGGAAGTAGGAATTGTCCGGTTTGCTGTTGGTCAGGCGGATTTGCCTTCTTTCCTCGACGGGGAGGTTTCTGCCCTGTACTCGGCAGCAGCAACCCCTCGAGCATCCCTCGGGGACAGCCACAGTCCCTGGGAGTGCTGCGGGCCCGGGAGTGCCGTGGGAGGAGGAAAATGAGGAGGAGGACAACCTGTCGCACCCTGGCCAGAGGATGTTCCCAGTCCCTCGGCTGAGCGAGGGGGAGAGCAAATAGCTTGGCACAGATCTTTGGGGTTTCCCATCTTACACTAAACTTCTAAGGTGGAGATTTGAACTGAAGGTGTAATTTGTCTATTGCTTTTCTTTCCTCTGGGGACATTAAGATCTGTGTGCAGACAGGAGTATTTCTGGTAATTTTTCCTGCAAGTTGCCTGAGAAATATATCATCCTAGCCTGTATATCCTTATTCATCAAAACGCAGTCAATGAGTGAGAACTTTTACTAATCATTATATGAGCAAAATTCAAATAAAGCTGTTCTGCTTAAGAAGCAAAGTGCCATATTAATTAAAGTAATACTTCTTAAACTTTTGGGGGATATGAAGCCATTTTTAAACCTCAGAATTTTTAATCACTATTCATTAGCATTGACTTGTCACTGCTAACACGAAGTGGAAAAATTTCCACCTACATTTTACAGTGTCTGGCACTGACATTACAGTTCAGGAGCCATTACAGAAACAGATCCAGCTGCGGAAAGGACAGCTCTCAAACAAAGTACCTCGATTTTATTCTAAAATTCATAGAGCACGTTGCCCTGGCTGACCAGCATACACGGTAGCTGAAACGTTGCCTGTCCTTTCTTTATTATAGTACATTCAGGTTTGATTTTCTTTGTGCACTGTTCTGAAAACGAAAAAGGTGCACAACTGATAGGAATCGTTTGACCATGGTGCCAAGGTGTTTTTATTAGTAGAAGCAGAATCGGAGCTGCATGGTTTAGTTGTAATGAATAAAATATTTTTCTTCTAAGAGCTGACATAGTTTATTGGTTTAGCACTTACATATATAATATTTTTTTCACCCTTTTTACAACTGCACCAATGGAAAAATTAACATTAACTAAATCAAGACAGCTCTGGCATGTTGTAGAGATAAAGATTCGCTGTAACTTCACCTGACAGAAGAGCCAGTCCTACACAGTGCTGGGGCAAGGCAATGCTGACATGGAGAGTTATAAGGTCACTAGAGTTCTTGAACTGTGTCATCTCACCAAAACTAATTCTCCAGATATTTCTACCTATGTAGGAGACACCTTCGCTTATGAAATAATTTATGATTTATATGTAATCACCTTTAACCCTAGGATAGGATTTCCACAAAACATTCTCAAAATAGTTTTAAAATTAGGCAAGACATAAAATGTGTGAGAGACTTTTTATTTCCTTCTTTGGCAATAGTGAAGTCTTTTAGGCAGGTGTGAGAGAGGTATGTCCCCAAAACTTGTATATGTTCAGTGTTAATTATTTTAAAGGAAAGCTGAGCAAGGTTCAGGGCAATTTTCCTGTCCCTGCACCTGGCTATGGCATCCACCCCATCGGGAGCTATGGAGACCTTGATTCTACTTATCGCTCCAGGGAAGATGGTAAGGCTGGAACTCTTGATTGAGCTTTGCACAGGCAACACCTTTGCGGCTCGTGTTTTGCTCAGATCCATCCCCCAGTACTGCAGGAAAAGTGTTCCTCTCCTGCCTCTGCACTACTGAGACATCGATTGCTATCCCATGAAAGACCACAGGGCAGGACTTCTCCTTCCTCCAGGCAGGGCTCAGCATCTAACATGAACGGCACACTGCTGGCCAGACTCTGCCAGGAGCTTGGGGCTGCTGTCACACACAGACCAGGGTCTGCTGCCGTCTGTGGAGCTCCATCTGCAGCCCTGCTGGGGCCATGCTGCCACCACGCTTGGAGAGGCTGGGCAAGGGAAACAGGATCTCCTGCATGCCCTGTGCTAACCCCTGCTTTACCTCCTGCCTAATAGGACCATGTCCCACAATCCTGCAGCTATAGCTATATGAAAAGTAAGATTGCAAGACTATACGTGTCTCCTCTATTACAAACCCGTATTTTTGCCAGAAAACTTCTCAATTTATGGATAATTATGCCCATAAATCAATTCTGAAAGCAGTGATTTAGCCTAAGGTGTGAGTTAGACGGAAGGCTGCTACCTCCCACTCTGTGGTTGCTGCTGCTGCCATGAACACAGCTGAAGAGAGATGTTGCAGGCTGAGAGAAGAAATATTGCTCAGGAAGACTGTGGTGCTTTGAAGTGCAACCAGGAATGGAATGCCAGTCCTGCAACAACTACCAAAGCAGGGCCTGGGAGCCTGGGCAACGCACCACATGGTCTGCCCTCCACACAGGGCAGAGGTGGCTGAGGGTTAAGTGCTAAGTTTCAAGGCTTATTTTGGGAGTGGAAAGAAATTCCATGGTGCTCCCTTCACTTGTCATAGCTTAGAGGGTTGTCCTTATTAGACCTTTTCACATAAGCATGGGCAAGCCATGCAAACACACATGCACACACATGGCTTCCAAAAACCTGTGCCTCAGAAAGGCTTTCTGAGTCCCTTTCTGCTTTCTTCTTCCCTGGATGTGGATAGGAATGGCCAGCTCTTCAAGGATGTTTTTTTATAGCAATAAAGAAGACATCTAGGGAGGAAAATGAAATGAAATGAAATGAAATGAAATGAAATTAAATGAAATTAAATTAAATTAAATTAAATGACAATGAAATGTGGAAACACTGCAGTGTCTGTGTTAGTAGTGAACACTATCTATGCTCACTTACCCTACATTTTACCTACTTATATTCATTTAACACTTAACATTTATCATCATTGCTCCTGTCCCACTGGCTTCCAGCACCTTTTACAGTCTTTCCGTGCACTATGCCAGCAGCAATGTGCCCCAGCAGTGCTTTAGCTGCAAGTGCAAAGTGGTGGAGCAAAGAGGAAAATGCTTGGGGGCTTTGCCTTTCTCCATCTCCTCTCACCACCTCGTGTCCTGTTATGCAGCTCATCTGTTCCCCAGCACTTTTGGGATCACAGCATATGCAGGAACAGATAAAATGCAGAGGAAATGAGCGAGTCCCTCTCTCTCTCCAGTGTGCCTTGGTGACGAATCAGGCCTGGCCAGCCTCATTCATGGAGTAGGAAACTCAAACACGTGGTTCACCTACTATAAGCTCTGACGCACTTGCTGCCTCGTATCAGGGCTTGTTCCAGAAATCATGTGCTTTCAGCCGCAGCACCACTGCAAGGAGGAGAGGCTCCAGTTGTGCTCCTTCTGCATGAGGTACCTTTAGGCATGTTCACAGAAGCCCTGATGTCTGGCTCTATCCAATAGAATTTATTGGTCACAAGAGGCAGGAGCCTTTGCAAAAAAGCATATTCTTCACAAACAAGCCAAAAATAGATTGAATGGGTGGAGTTTTCTGGAGATGTAAGTGAGCTGGACCAACAAGGCAAGAAGACTGCCATGACCACTGGAAATGCAATGCATTTGCCAAGGAGCAGTGGCAAAGGAGGGGTTTCTGGGCTTTGGAAGAGAACAATGGGAACAATGAGCTGCTGGCAGTGGCAGCTTCATTTTCTCCCTGTTTTTTGATCCAGACCCAAGAGGAGGAAAACACCTGCTCAAAGAACACTTGGCACAGTGATTTAAGATTCAAAAGTAAAACACATCCAGCAGGCTCAGAAAGAAGAGGGTGTAATGGTTTGTGTCTCCACTTCCAGGACTAGACTTGGTAGTGGATACTGGGAGAGTTGTCTTCAAGAGTGATCAGTAGCACTCTGGTGTTTTTTTTGAGCATGGGTGGTGTGTGCCATTATATATTCAGCTGTGCCTGCTTTAGACATTCCCTGCAGCCCTAAAAGCACTGAGCAGAGGCAGGCAGGGATTAATGACTTCACTGCTGTAAGAAGAAGTCAGAAACAGGCAATGGAGCTCGCCTTGGAGAGAGCGGAGGACACCCACAGCCTGTGCTGGGAGACCAAGCTGTCTCAGGACCAAGGTGCGGCCAGGGGAGGTATACCAGGTCCTGGACTCTGCAGAGGCTTGTGTTTGAACACCATTTCCCTGGGCCCAAACCCTTCTCCAGAGAAAAGCAAACAGTTACCTGTTGGGAGCCTCAGCTGGGTGCGGCATCGTAGGGCTCCAAGTCATGTTTTGAACAGAAGCCCTCCTGGAGAGGAGGCTGCACCTCCCTGCAGCAAGCAGGAGCAAAGCAGCCCCCTTGCATTCTGGCTTTTAACAACATTTCAGCACAACTGCTCGGTCCCTCTGATTCAAACACGTGCCTCTCACTCCCTGCCAATATTCCAGCCAGGAGAGCTGATCTCTCATCTGGTATGCCCTCTCTCCCTTTCCGCTGCTAAGCCCTTGGTGGTGAGTCAGTATTTGGCTAAGGGTGAGACTGCATGAGGTGACATTGCTCAAGATAAGATGGCAAAATAGCAAGTCCTGTTTTGGGACTTTTTTTTTAAAATCAATTCTGTAAGATGAATTTTTATCCAAAAAAAGAAAATTGTAAAAAAAGGGGGAGGAGGGAGAAATCCCTTTTACTTTGAAGGCATCAAATCCTTTACCCTGGAATGGGTGTGGTAGAACTTGCTAAAGTCAAGCTGGTTTCTGGAGTTGTGATTGAAAACCTGCTCACAACTTCACCCTCTGCTGCCACATAATTGATGGTTTGTTGTATTCATCCCACATTATTTAATGAGACAGTTTCACTTAAATAGGAAGAGGTACATCCACTGGCAGGTGTGCAAGAGAGCATTTTGAGCTGTGCATGAGATCAGGTGGAGGTAAAGGCAGAGGAAAGGACCATGATGAATAGAGCTGCATGACAAAGAAGGGAATCCTTAGNTCGTGATGAATAGAGCTGCATGACCCTTTCATGACAAAGAAGGGAATCCTTAGGACCATCCCTGAAGGAGCAAAAAGAACTAAAACTGGAACCACTGAGCTTTCTACTCTATTCTTCTGCCCAAAGAAAGATCACTTCAGACATGTTGTTCTGTTCTCTTCCCTAACGGCTACATAGCTGCAGGTTTCCCAATCTTCTCTGTTCCACCACATCATTACTCCTACCATGAGTACATTTTCCTAGCATTCAACCAGTCTTACACATTGCAGTTATAGCCTACGGTTTCTTGCCCTCCTAGAAAGTAAAGAATGGTATACTTCCCTTTCCTTTAAAACAGCCTCCCAAGAAGCCAAAGGAAAAGTTTTGGTGAAGAAAATTAATTTTCCTGGCAACTTCTGCCTTATTAGAGACTTTTTAGAGAAATTACTGAGAGCAGATACCCAGAGCTCAAATTCAGAAGCTGGGCAGGACGGGCCACCGAAGCAAGTAGAGGAATGGCACTCCAGATAGTGATGGAAGGCAATGCTGTCAGTGAGTGGAGAGGCAGAAGGATGAGCTGGCACTGAAAGCAGGAGGGGTCAGAAGAGAGGCAAGTGAAAGCTGAAGCAGTTGGTTTGTTATGGGGAGAAGCCAGAGGGAGGCATTAATGGAGAAGGGTGAAGAAAAAGGTAACTGATGTAATGCCAAGACCTCAGCAGCTACAGGATTTTGACACCAATGAGGTCATTAGCTGGGAATGCCATTTGGCTTCTAGAGAAAAGTCAGGATACAGAAACCAGCTACTTTGTGTGTTTTACTTAGCTGTTATTTGCAGCTTGCACCTTTCTTGCAGAAGCTTAATTCCCCCTTGTAATGTGATGGAGTTTTCTCACCTGTCTCTATATTCCACCTGGTCCATACACTAAAGGGAACTGTTGTGATTCTGACATATTTTTCATTTAATGCTGTTGCTCTGCAGTAGTGTTTATTCACTGTTACCTGCCGGGTTTGTTCCAGGTGTTCCTGGTTATGATAAATCAGGTACTTAGAGTCCTGCTTGCTCAGGGCTCTAAGTGAAGCTCTTTTTTGGCAAAAAATCTTACAGAGCTGCCTCACAGTTCCCGTGAAAAATAATCCAAATTCATTTAGATGCAGGCACTGGAAATTGTCAAAAAATCTGCAGAGATGTGGGAGATAAAAATCCATTTAGGGTGGCAGATTTATGTCCTGCTCCAGCAAAGTCCCACTTGCCCCTATGTTCTCCTTTTATCCCATCCTCTCAACTTGTCTCTGAGGAGTGAGGTAAGCCACACAGCAGCACCGCTCATGGAAGATCTGGAATATCCCACCCTCACCATGGAGTCCCAGCCATTAGATTATGGAGGGCTGGGAGTAGTGATAGCTTGTTGGAAAATGCTTCTCCTCTAGATGTGATCACTAGATAGGTCAGGGCTTTGTTCTTCACTGGCTGTAGATCTATGAACACTGGGGAGGGTGGGATGAGGGAGGCTTAGGAGAGACCAGGCTTTTACAGGCTGACATCAGGACCTAGGACACCTGCAGCCGTGTTGGCATCAAGGTGGGGAAGTCAGATGGAGGGAGATGTGGTGTTTCCTCTGCACGCCTCTGCAGTGCCAGCCTGGCACCGTGCCTGGTTATGGAGCAGGGAGTGGGTGATGGAGGAAGATGCAGCAGGAGCTAAAAAACACCCAGGGAAGGAACAGCTAAAAAGACAGTATTTCCCTCTATGCCATAGGGAAGGAATTGTAGCTGGGAGCCAGAAGAGTGAAAGAGAGGAGGAGAAGAGGAACAGTTTGCTTTCAAGCCTGCTCTCTCCTTCAGGTGTACATGAAATAAAACATGGAGCAGAAAGCAATGACAAAAATGGAGGAACCATCAGGCAAGGGCAGAGTTGGAGAGAAGCAATGGATGGGCAGGAGCCAGGAAGCTGTCACACTCCTATCTGAAGCTGCAGTGTCACATTAATCTGAAATCCTAGTGCTTCTTCTCTGCCTCCTGTTTCTGTAGCAAGCAGAAGCAGCTGGACAAGACAGCTCAACTCACCAATCCAGCAAAATACTCATCATCCTGCAAAAATGTCATGTCTTTCATTTTGGACACAGCTCACGGCACACCTGCACCCGTACTACCTATGACAGGAAGCAGGAGCTTCTGCAGGATCTGGAGGCCAAAGAGAAGCAGGCAGGGAAACAGAGGAGAGTTACCCGTGGGACCATGGGTGCAGCACAGCTACTAGAAGAGTTGCCTTGCCTTGCTTAAGTTTCCTTTTGAAGCCTGACACATCTTGGCTGTTGGCCACCTCAATGTCCCTGCTGCCACTCCAGAAGACATCCCCCTTTGCCAGGAATCTCTCTGTCTTCTGCCACCTCTCATATGGCCCCTGCTACATCCCAACATGCTTTCAGAAGCCATCACTTACTCAATATAGAGAGAAATCCTGAAAGAAGGAGGGCTAAGGGAAATTTGATGAAAGGGCGCCTTCAGAGAGGCAGAGACTGTTCCAAGCTAGGGCTTGGAAGAGGCATAAAGCCAAGAGCCAGTAAAGGAGATCTAGGCCATGGTCCAAAGCTAACTGCAGCCAATGGGACTGATTTGAATGGGCTTTGGACTATATTCTTGAACAGCAGCTGTAAAAGAGGGTATTAGGGTATGATGAGTGTGGAGAACTGAGGATAGAAAAGTGAGGAGGAGGAGGGATTTGTTCAGTCATTCAAACATGGTTTATGTAGGACATATAAAGGCTTTCTTTACTGCCACCAGGCCTCTCCAGATGGTGCCACAGCCACTGGCACGTTTTGCTCCATGGAGTCGTGTTTTACATGGCAGCATTGGCTGATGTCTTGTATTGCAGCAGCAACAAGTATCAGAAGAAAGGAAAACACTGCAGGGGGAAGAAGACAAGTGGATTTCTGCTCGATGTTGCTGTGCTACCTAGTGGGAAATGGATGCTGAGCGATTTCAAGCCCTTTATATCGATCTCACGGCCCAAGCCGTGGGAGGGGAGGGAGGATGTGCCAGACTCCTCTTGTGAGGTCAGTAACACAGGTCGGAGGCAGAAACGCATCCGCACCGCCAGGTCTGATGTCTGCGAGTCACCTCCGCAGGCGCGACGCTGACGGCAGCCACTCAGCCAGGTATGTTGGGGCTGGCAGAACGCAACCCGCTCCCGGAGAACCCCGCGGGCATTCCCGCCGAGCCCGGGGGGCCGGGCCGGGCCGGGGACGGGGCAGAGTCGGGCGGGACAGGCCCGGGGCGGGGAGGGGACAGAGCCAGGCGGGACGGGCCCGGGGCGGAGAGGGGGCAGAGCCGGGAGGGACAGGCCCGGGGCGGGGAGGGNGCAGAACGCAACCCGCTCCCGGAGAACCCCGCGGGCATTCCCGCCGAGCCCGGGGGGCCGGGCCGGGGAGGGGACGGGGCAGAGCCGGGCGGGACAGGCCCGGGGCCAGGCGGCACCTGAGCGAGCCGCTGCCGCCGCCACGCTGCCACCTGCCGGCCACACCGCGACACTGCAGCCAACCAGCCTTCCTTCCTTCCTTCCTTCCTTCCTTCCTTCCTTCCTTCCTTCCTTCCTTCCTTCCTCTCTTCCCCGTGGAATAGGACCACAGCTGGACGCTGCTGTAAATTGGAAGTGACTGCCTGTGGTCCCAAAACTTCCTGATGCAATGAGCACCTGCTCCTGGTAGCATGTCCCAACTCCATTCCAGCAGCGTAACACAGAGATGCTGCAAAGTTGGCTGTGAGGAAACAGGTGTAAGTTCCCTGCTGAAAGCCAAAAGCTCAGGTTGCCCTTGGCCAGCGTGCCAGCAGGTTGGAGTTGGCAGGTGGGTGCTGGCAGCTGTCCTCATCCTGGTGGTTCAGCCCTCCCTACCGACTGCACGGCACAATGCTGGGCAACGTCGTGGCAATAACACCAGGAATCAGTCCTGTGAATTGAGCACAGCTGGAGTTTTTACCCCAGTCCTGGTGCTTTTGCCTTCCTGCTGAGGAAGTAAACAGGAAGGAGTGGATCTTCTGGGACGTTTCACCAGGAGTGTGCGCATCTCCAGGTATCCAGGTCTTCTTGCAGAAAACACAAGCAGGAATGCCTTTCTGGAACTGGCTCACACGATTTCAGTGTCTCTTAGGGATCTGAGTGCCCCTGTAAGTTGAGCATGCCCCAAGATTACTACTCAGCGCTGAGCCCAGCTGTGACCAAACAGTCACCAGATGCAGGCAACTTCTATGTTACCCTCTAGAACAGGGTGACTGTACCTAAACCACATCCTGAAAACAGTCTATTGCTTTGTCCTAACTCTAAATCTAAATCCAGAGTTTCCTGTGCAAGCAAAAGCTGGCCCAAGACAACAGCTGGCTGTGGACCATGCCAACCATTTACTAACCCAGCTGATTGAGCTGCAGTGCCCAGGAATATTTCCTGGCACTCTTTAATTTGTTAGGAGATATGTAGGAATTCAGCCCTATATTTGCTTATAAAATGGGCAACTTGACTGCAGCAAGGAATATATCTGTCACCTAAGCTGGCTCTGGATGACTTCAGAGAATCTCCATGAGAGTGAAGAAATGTGACTACATTGATCTTAACTTTGTGAGACAAGTACCCTGCTCAAGGGGTTTGATGCTGCAGGATGTCAGAGTGGTGAGTATCTGGGAGGCGTGCTGAGAATCTCTGAACCAGGACTGGCTTGAATTTGAAGAGCACTGCTGAAGGGATCTGAGCACGTGCTGATTTGTGTGAAAGCAGTCTTCTATCTTCCATAAAACAGCATACATAGAGCGTGTTATGGTAGGAACAAAGGAAAAGTAGATTGAGCGAGGTTAAACATTTAAAGTCAGGTGAAAACACACTGCTGCTTCCTTCAGCATGAATCATCGTTTTGTGCTGACTGTGCTCCTAACACTTCATACTGGCCCTTGCTTTTTCCTGGACTGTCAGGAAGGGACCAGTGAGTTGAGCAGGTTGGGTGGATGGGGAAGGGAGTGGCATGGTGGGACTCGGTGAGGGACCTGCCTGGAAAGGAGCAGTGGCTGCTGAGCTCTCCTTCCTTCCTTCCTTCCTTCCTTCCTTCCTTCCTTCCTTCCAGTGGCTGCTGAGCTCTCCTTCCTTCCTTCCTTCCTTCCTTCCTTCCTTCCTTCCTTCCTTCCTTCCTTTTCATGGGCTCTGCAGGCTGCTGTGGTGCATTTACCTGTGTCCCTCTCAGCAGGCTCTCTGCTCTGGAGCTCAGAGCACATCACAGGCAGCTCATGGAGCACAGGCCAACCCACACTATTGGTGAGTGGTACTGCTGCCTGCAGTAGCTGTGCCTGGGCTCCCTCTCAGCAGAGAGGCAGCAGGTACCACTGAGGGCATCTCCTGCCTCCTGGAGCTCTTGGCACTGCAGCCCCTGCCCTTTCCCTTACTGTGGTAGAAATAGTCTTGTTTCTGAGACAGGAAAATTCCTTCTTTTCTTTCTCATTTTACACTTGAATTTTGCTGTCTCTTGCATAAGGGGTCAGCACCAGGATATTTAGCTCCCAGCCCATGGAGCATATAGGAGCACTTTCTTAGGCCAAGAGAGAAGGAGGCAGGTTTTCAGGTGTCCATGGTAGTATGCCTGAGTAGGGATGTGCATAGGAGCAGGCTGAATCCCCCTGGACTCTGGACCACCACAGACTGCTGGACCCTCACCGTGCCAGCCCCATCAGCCCCTGCTCAAGCAGCTGCTGTCCTTGGGCCAACGTCGATGTTTTCCTGCTCCGATTCAGGAACGTGTGCCCACAGGCAAACAGATAACAAAGGGCATGTTTTACCGGCAGGAGCCATCAGCAGAGACCAAGCCTCCGAGGATGGAAAACACCTTTGGAGCCACGATAGCAGATTGGCGAGGGAGTGACTGAGAATGAAAGAGTAGGTCCAAAGTGTTGCTCTGGCCTTGGAAGAGCAGGATGTCGTTACTGGGAACAGAAAAAGGATCATGTTTCTAGATTGAAGTCCTCAAGGAAGAAACGCTCTCCTGATAAGAGAAAGTCGCTTTTTCTTCTGAGTCACTACATTCCTGGGAACAGTTGCACAAGATGTTTTCAGAGACCCCTTTTCAGATCTCTCTGGTTAGCTCTACCTCCACCTCTCTAAATGCATATAAGCATCTTCGTGGGGATGAAAGAAGATCTAAAAAATAATCATAATTGCCAGAAAAACAACATATGCACTTAATATGAATGAAAAATTAGTAGTTTGATTATTCTTAAAATAGCACATTTTTATTTTAAACTGGAATAAAAACTATTTGGTATTATGAATAGGAAACAATTCTCACCAATGTAAATTCCATCTCAGCTGAAATTTTACAAATAGTAAAAAAATCCCTAGATCAAGTGAGGACTGGAATTTCCCTAAAACATAATCAAAAACTTGAGTTATCTTTAAAGAGACCTCAGTAGTTAACTGTTTCACAGCTCTTTGTAGACCCTTCCAACAATCTCCATGAGAGTAATTGGCTCATTTTCAAACTGTGGAAAAAGGAAGAAAAATCTTGGATACTTAGACCCCTTGACTCTAGCTTGATTTAGGAGTTTAAATGCCTTTGGAGGCTCAGAAGGCTTCTTGTGTGCATGTCTTGCCCATACTGCACTTGAGGCACCTAAAAAGCAGAATTGTGATCTTAAAAATCCTAAGACCCTCCTGATTGTTGAGTGCCCTGAATCATGCACCTGGGTTTCTGGCTGAGTTCTGCATCAGGATGTTCTCCTTGGACTTGATTACAAGCAAGCCTTTGTTGAAAGCCCTAGCTGTTGTCACTCAGGGAGGCAAGAGACCAAGCAAGTCTTGTAGCCCTGAGAGATCTTCTGTTTGCATGGTCAGACCACAGCATGGAAAAGTTAGACCACAGCATGGAAAAATTAGACCACAAGTAATCTTGGTTTCCAGGGTTGAAAGCTTGTCTTGTCTGACAGCAGAGGAAGGCACAGAGCAGTGAGGAGCATGCCTTTCCAAAGAATGCAGGAGATAAGGCAGCTTTTCTCTCACAAAGGTCTTTGGGTCTATGCAAGTTATCTGTAGGACAGGCTGTGACTCTGTGGAAGGTAGCACGACATGTCAGGGGAACAGGATCTGACTCAAAAGCAGAACTGCACAAACTTGCGACAGCTGCCCAAAAATACCTGGGTGACTAAGGAAAGAAGAATGCTGAAAGCAGGGAAGTTCCATGTGTTCTGTTTGGCTGGTTCTCTTCTTTTGGAATAGCACTAAACGCAGTGGTTTTTTCCCCCAACCTTGCCTGTTGCAGATGGCTACAGAGACACTGAGGGGCAGATGTTAAATTTGGCATCTTTCTAATTTTCTTCAGTCCAGCTCAAGTGCTAGGGATCAGCAGGTTGGAAATGAGCTGTTAGAAATTTAAACCAAAGGAGGCTACATTTATACCAAATATAAGGAAGAAATTTTTATAGTGAGGGTGGCAAAAGACTGAAACTTGTTTCCCAGAGAGGGCATGAAGGGCATGGATTGTTCAGAGAGGGGTGGATGCCCCATCTCTGGAAACATTCAGGGTCAGGTTGGATGGGGCTCTGAGCGATGTCATCCATTTGAAGATATCCCTGTTCATTGCAGGGCAGTAGGACCTAGATGAGTTTTAAAGGTCCCTTCCAACCCACACTATTATATGATTCTGTGAATCACACTTAAAAAGGTAATGATGAACTTCCATTAATTTGAAAAATTGAATCAAAACATCTACTTGGACCAATAGGTTAAATATTCCAGTAAATAGCTTATCTGTTACATGAATTACACCAGATATTATGTTAGCTTAGTTAGTATTTTAATTAGAGGAAATTAGGAGCAAAGAGAAAATTATTCCTGTTACTTTCCAATGGTTAACTGGACTGGAGCATAATGAATGCCACAGATTGGTATCTAGACATCTGTGTGAGCATGTATCGAGAATCATCCATGAGTTTTCATCCTCTGTTTTCCTGTACCTACTTTGAAGCAAGGGAATCCAGTGGGTGTCATCTCAAAAGAGATGATACCTCAATTTAGAAATGCAGGGCTTGAAAGGGATTCCCAGGTCTCTAGTTCCAATCTCCTGGCAACAAACTGTTTGTTTTTGTGAATAGCTCAAATTTTTCCTGTTTCTTTGCAAGTAACTCTCTGTTGCCCTCTTTCAAGGAGGGTAAGTTTGACATCTGGAAGTGTGTCAAAAACTGAGCATGGAACTGGGGGCGTTGCAGAAGCTGTGACATTAATTAGAAGAAAGTGTTCACCTGAGTCACAGCATGGCAGAACATGCAGGTGAGAAGGAAACAGCCCTTCCTCATCAGCGAGGTGAGGGGGAACATCCTGCTCCATCAAAGAGCTGTTATGGAGCACAGCCCAGAAGGCTAGTAAGGCTTCTGGGAGATCATGGACCCACCTGTCCCCAGAGGTTCCTGGCACTTCTCTGTGTGGCTTTCTGACAGTAACCAGAGCTGTTAGGCTCGGGAGATTCCTGGCATGCGCCTCCTTGGCACCTGTACTCTGCTGCATCAGGACACGCATCCCACACCCTCTCACCCCAAGGTGGCCTTGCTCTCTCGCTGAGCTACCTCTGCAGCTGGACTGCCCTCCACAGACTTGTGTCCTGCTAACTTTTTTTACAAGCTGCTTGCTTCCTGGAAGGCCTCCAGTGCTGCTTCTCCAGCATCAATTCAAGGTTTGCTTTCAGCTCTAGCTGCTCTAAACTTCAGCACGCAGCTCCATCACTTGTGCAGGGCTGAGGGAAAGTATTTGGTCGTGAATTTTGGCTATGACACAGCAGAGCTGAGTCAACAGAATTGTACACTTCATGATATCCTTTTCCACGCCAGCTGCTGATGGAGTAGCAAAGAGAAACCTATGGCCTCACACAGTCCTCTGGAGCCACAATTTCAGTCAGCCCTGACAAATCCCCCTCAGTTTCTGAAGGATGGGCTCAGCCCTCTGTGAGATGGCTGGGATAAGTGCTTCTAGCCACTGCTTCATCCACAGATGGAAACAGCCTGTCTCACAGAGGTCACTTGTTTGGGCAAAAAGCTAGATGAAGAGTATGTCAGAAGTAGTTGCTTACTCCTAGTGTAAGATTTTTATTTTTATTATTTTTAAAAAACTTACTATCTTCATCCTGCAGATCCAGAGTCCTCAGCCATCAGACTGAGGACACATAAAGTGCCCCTAAAAGAGACTTCATATAGGAGAAAGCAGACCTTTGCTCTAGATGCCATCCAAGTCCTCTAAGGACCTTACCGTTCTTCCCATGATGGGTTATGACACATATTGTCATCCCTTGCCCCAAACTCAAAGAGCTTTCTTGAGAAACTGATATTTGTCTTAGATTTAATCCAAAAGAAGGAATCCTAATTGGTTTGTTATTGTACAGTGATAGGAGCAGGAAAGTCTGACAAGAGAGGGAGAGCAGGGGACTTCCAACTTGCAGATTTGGGGCCGAAGCTTCTGATTTCCTAGATTTTTTTTTCATGGACTTCTGCTCCAGTCCCCTGTCAGGCAAGCAATGTGCAGCAGCTCTGACCTGTTGAGCCCCACCAGTCTGTGTTGGCTTGCAAAGGACAGCATGGAGCTCTGTGAGAATTGAAAACATTGATCGAGGGGGTCACCTCTGACAAACAAATCTCCTGGTTCAATGTCATGGTTCAGCTACAGACTGATCCATGTGCCTGTAAATACCCACTCAAATAAACAAGATACCAAATTTGTTCCTTTTCACACTCCTTTATGGTGCATGAGGAATATAAAGGAAGACAGAAGGTTGGTGGTTTGCTTGCTTGGAGATGGAAGAAGGGACATATTTGAAATTGGAGGGGATATGATTTGCTTGGCTACTTGCTTCTTACACTCAGAAATCTGAGTTCTGCATTGCCAGAGTCAAGGATTTGAGGAGAGCTCAGAAAATGAATGCTTGCTAACGGAGAGAGCAAGTGATCTGGAATGGGGATGTTTAAAAGGTGTTGGGCTTGTTTATATGTCTCTGATGAACTTTTAGGAGAAAAAACTTCTGTGGGCATCAAGCAACCCACCTCAATGAGGGGAGACTTCTTTCTCAAAAAAGAAAGAAATTTTCACCCTTTCAGCGTTAAAAAACCCCAACCCACAAAGCACACTACCGAAAGATTACAGGGACTGTCCCAAATGTTGCCATGTCTGGGCTGGTGCCAGGGGAAACTGTGTGCCACCGCTGAAGTGAGGAGTCCTGGACTCTGCCAGTTCCGTGTCACCCCAGCCCCATGGGCATGGGTAAATGCCAACAAAACCACAGCAAGCAGCACCTCTTACACCCCCAGATCCTTTGTGATTAATTTACTTATTGATGGTCTTTCATAACTCCGTGGTCATCTTTTTTCTCACTGCCATTAATTATTCCTGGAAGCAAATAAAAGGGCCCACCGATATCTCTCCCTCCCACTCAGCACAGCCAGCTTTTCCTTAGGGAGAAAAAACTTGTGCTCATTTGCAGTGGGACAATGCCGACTTTTGAACCTCTAACCACTAAACAAACAAACCTTGCGCTCTGCTCCACAATCCAAACAGGGTTTATTGACAGGCGTATCGCAGCAACGCGCGGCAGCTCCGGCAGCAGCCGGGCTGGGATCAATGCTGCGGGGGTGGCCCGGGCGCCAGAGGACATCCTCGAAGGAGCGGCCGCGCCCGGGGCTGCTCTGCCCTGGCTGCTGCCGCCCGAGAGCCCTCGTGCCCGGGCACAGCACAGAGGGAGGAGTGGGTCGTGGTGCCTGCAAAGCCCTTCCAGCTCGGGGAGCCCTGGTGCAACTGCTCTGCATGGGTTTAGGGCTGCTGCTGCACAGCCAAGACCCTCAGTTTGGGTGCTGCTCAGCTTTAGTTGTCCCTGGCAGTTCCTCCAGAGTGCTCCAAGGACCCTTTAGAGTCACAGAAGGATGAATCTGGCTCTTGAGTGCCTCTGCTCAGGAGCAAACCATGGACATTGGACCCAGCAGGACGTGCTCTGTGTCAAGCCCGTGAGCAATGAGCATAACTGCTTTGGTGCTGCACCCAAGTCTCCCAGCCAGACCCACTTCAGAGACCACATACACAGCAGCAAATCAAGCAGGTTCCTTGCACCAGAGCTGCTGCCTCCCACCAAGGCCTTTTCCCAGGCACAGGAGCCCTGGATCAGGTTTGCATGGCCACATGTCTGCTGTCGGTCTGCCAGCCCCTGGCCCAACAAGGCATGGATGCATGCAGGAGCTGCGTGCAGACAAAATGCAGTGCAGAGGCTTTGGGGTTGGTGCTTTCCACTCCCCCAAGCTCCCTTAGGCAGAGAGAGCTGCCTTGTCAGTAGCATCAGGCCCTGTCCAAACCACTCTCCCCATGCAGTTCTGTAGGTGCTGCTGGAATTCGGCTTTGGCTTTTAACGAAAAGAAAAGCTTCAACAAGGAAAAAACAAAGTGCCCCAAAGAAGGCAAATGGAATAACTTAAATAAATTTGATGAGAAAAACTGAACAGCATGGGCCTAAATCCCATGGAAATCAATAATCCACATAACGTGTTTGGGGCTGGACAGTGCTCCCATCCCTGCCAGGGCCCAGGCCCACATGAGCTAGCTCCACATCTAGCCAAGGGCACTGGCGGCAGCGTGGCTGCTCCAACCTGGCCTCACTTCCCAGCTGGGCTTCTCCCATCCCTAAATAAGGAGTACATATGGCAAAGAGGCTGGACGATTTGGCCAAATCAGCTGGACTTTCTTGTTTTCATCTCTGGCTAAGTGAGTCATTTGCCATCTCTACCCTGGTCCCCTCCATCTAGCCAGCATGTGGAAATGGGCCACAGCCTGTGCAAAGTAGGCTCTGATATAGCACAGAGCTCTTCTGAAGATTTCTGCTTCTGATGGAGCTGTGATGAAGCCTACATAAAGCTGATAAAATCAAGGGAACTTTGGAAAATCAATTGAAACACACACACCCCCGCCGCCAACAAGACAGAAATTGTAAGGATGTGAGAAACAGCACACATTTGAGCCAAGGGGACATTGTACATGCAAACAAGGCTCCTCACTCCAGCATGACAGGACACCTTTTTCAGAAGAGACAAAATTCTTTCAATTTCTCTGCAGTGCAGCTAATAAATCTGGATGGATTACTATCTGCAGTGGATTTATGGGCTCTTTTACAAGTGTCTAACGTTAAGCAATTTACTTCTGAACGTTTAAACAGTGCCTTATCTTGTCTGCTCTGACCCTTAGGGCAGAATGAACATTTTGCATATTCATGGTTGCAAGAAGAAAATAAAATAAAATATAAAATAAAATAAAAAAAACTATGTGCTTTAATTTTTTTTTTCCTGCTAAAATTCATCATTAGCCCAACAACATTTCTAAGGTCTTTTGGACCGATCCCTGAGATATACCGGGGGTGGACTGGCAGGCAGTGCCCCCACTTTATCTGACAAATTCCAGGGTAAACAAAGCACCCAAAAGTAATAATAATAATATTAATAAAGCGATGGACACGCTTCCCCCGGACGACGAGACACATACACTGTACACCTGTACACACGGCCGGCCCCGCGGGGCGGTGTAGTGCATCGGGGGGGCCTCTCCCGCCGTGCCCCCCGGCCCGGCCCGATCCGCAGCGTCCTCCAGCAGTCCCTGCGCCGCTGTCCCCGGCCGCTGTCACTGCGGGACGGCGGGGCCCAGCCCGGCCGCGGCCGCCCCCGCTGCGGGACCCTGCAACGAGGCGCTGGGGCTGAGGGGCTCTGCGCCGCCGGGCTGAGCCTGCTGCAGCTTCTTCTTGTTGATCTTCCTCTCCTTCGCCCGCCTGTTCTGGAACCAGATTTTCACCTGCCGGGGGGTGGACAGGGGAGTGAGCGGGGGCAGTTCGCCGGGGATGTATCCCCCTCTCAGGGGCTCTCACCGAGAGCGCATCCCAACCCCGCGCGTTCCGCGGCCGCGCAGCCCCGTCCCTCGCATCCCTGCCCCCGCGCAGCCCGGCCACACGTGGCGAGCGCAAGGAGCGCCGCTCTTGGGACAGACCTGCCTCTCCGACAGCCCCAGGTTGGAGGCCAGCTCTGCTTTTCTCCTGATGGTGATGTAGCGACTGTAGTGAAACTCCTTCTCCAGCTCCAGCCGCTGGTGGTCGGTGTACACGACGCGGTACTTGTCTTTCGTCCTGGTTTTAACTGCGGAGCACAAAGCCAGGGTTGAGAAAGTCAAAGTCAAAGGGCAGAGTTGAGCGCAGACATCCTCTCTGCGGTGCAGAGAGATCAGGAGCAGTCCTATCCCCCCCTCCCGGGCTGGCTGCGCGCTTCCCCCCGCCCTGGTGTCCACTGAGCGCAGCAGAGGAGAGGAGACTTTCCGCGGTTCCTTGGAGTCGTGGGACACCAATGCCAGGCATGCCGGCGGGCACAGACTCCCAGCCTCTGTTGTCAGCCCTGGCCCCACCGCACACCCCTGCCTCGCACGGGGACACCTTTACTGTGCACTTGTTGGCTTTTTGGTTTTGTTTTGCCTTCTTGAACGACAACAAACTTTTTACAGAGGGAGAGGAAAAGGGAAAGGAAGAAAGAAACAAAAGGCCCCTTCAGGGCACAGATGATTTCGTTTCTAAACGAGAAAAAACGAACTAAGGGCAACGAACTAAGGAGTGACTGAGGGGAACTACTCTTGAACCGGCTCAGTTCCCCTTTTCTGCTCCGGCAGGGAGGCTAAAGGGATTTTTTGGAAAGCCTGGAAGTGTGACGTGCAACTTCAGAGCTTCAAAAACTCCAACCCAAACCAACAAAAGAACAAACAAAAAAACCCCAAACCAAACCAAACACCGAAAACCCAACGGAATCCGAAGGCGAATGTCAGCGTGCAGCCGGTGAGAGTGCGTCGCGGCAGCCGGTGATCTCCTTTTTCCCTAGGGTTTCTTGTTTAACTGGTTGTGTCCCCGGCCCTCCCGTTCCCCAGGGAGCCGAGGCGGGGAGTCTCTTCCCCCAAGGTGCTTAATGGCTAGCAGGCTGACTTTGTTCAGGTAAACTCTCAGCAAACCACAACAAAAGCACCCTGTAAAGATACAAGCCTGATCAGAGAAAACTCCCCAAAGCCAGTGAATAGGGAACACAATCCCAAACAATGCCGGACAAGGAGATCTTATCAAAGAAAAACCCTTCTCAAAGCCTTAATGACAGCCACATTCTGTTTGAATTACCACTACTGAACAAATGGCGGCAGGCGCTTTCATCCCCCCGGCTCTGCACATTAACATAAACACTGGCTCCAAAGGCAGAATTTGAATGGAGACAAGGGACCGGCCACCACCGCACAAGCCCAAACTGTGGGAACACCACGGGCTGCTGTGGGAAGCGCGGTGGGCCTGTAAGAGTTCCACCGCCACCGGCGCCCGGGACGCGGCTGTGCCGGTGGTCAGCACCGGGGCACCGATGCTTTTCCCCCGGGGCGCGGCGGCCACAGGCGCAGCCGGCGCTCCCGCTCCGCACCTCCCGGGGAACCTCCGCCAGCCCTGCCGTCGGTCACGCAAGGCAGGGGATGAGAGGGGAATGCCATGTCATTATTTATTGCGAACGTTGTCATCCTTTTTTTTTTTTTTTCCCTCCGGCCACTATATATAAATTTTTAAAATTTTTTTTAAAAGAACTAAAAAAAAAAGAAAAAACAAGGTAAAATAGGAGACAGTACTCGTGGAAGGTGTATATCAAAGCGCGGGACACGCATGTCTCCTGGCAGATGTACGGTGGGAATAAAAGAGAGGGTCTGGGGGGGAATTAACATTACAAGGGAGCGCGGCGCCGGCTACGGCCTGACCCGGGAGGGCACGCCCTCGGCACGGCCCGGCACGGCACGGCCGGGGGCACGGCCCGGCGAGCAGGGATCGAGCGGGCAAGTGGCCGCCGCTGTGGCTCGGGAGGCCTGGCCGCACGGAGACCTTAATAAAGGGCAGGCGCCTAGTGACTCAGAAACAAATGCGGAGCGACACCGGCCGATGATTTATATGACTATAATTGGTTATAAAAATCTTCTAAGTGGCTATAAGCAGGAGAGCGGAGCAGTGGGAGGAAGAGCGAGCGTTTCGTCGAGATCCAGGCCATTCCACCCTGCTCTGCCGGAGCGCACCCCCGGGCACTGAGCCCCCGGGGCCGGCAGCGGCTGCTCACAGGCCGAGCGCCGCTCCTACCGCTGCCTGCCCGGCACTCAGCCGGGCTCCGCCGACAGCCCTGTTCTCCCGAGGACCGACCCTCGGGCGGGATTGTTTCGGGGAGCTCTCCCCGAGAAAAGACTTTGCCGGGCTGCCCGGCGTACGGAGCCGGCGGCGCCCCGGGGGAGTCGTCGTCGGGGCAGCCCCCGCCCGCCTGGCCCCGTCCCGCACTTACCCTGGCTGCTGAGCGGGGGCTGCGCTGGCTTCCTCATCCACTCGCAGAGGCCGCGGCGCTGCCCACCGGGGGAGAGCGGCTCGGGGGCGGCGCTGGCGGCGGCACTGGCGGCGTTGAGAGGCTGCATGACCCCGGTGGAGCAGTGCGGCGCGGGGCCGGCGTGGTGGTGGGCGTGCGGGTGGTGGTGGTGGTGGTAGTCGGCGGGGCTGTAGGCCATGGGGGCGCCGGGGGAGCCCCCGTTGAGGCCGTGGACGGCGCCGGCGGCCGGCGGCGCCCCTTGGCCATAGGTGCCCCAGTCGTCGCGGAGCGGGGCGGCGTAGGGCGCGGGCCAGGCCGGCCCGGGGGACTGGGCGCCGTCGAGGTTCACATGGTACCCGCCGTAGTCCGCGTACTGCGGGGCACCGACGAAGTTCTGCGCCGCCAGGTTAAGCCCCCCCGAGTGCCGCACCGGGCCGGGGTACATGGGCCCGTCCTTCTCCAGGAGGTAGCTCACGTACATGCTGGCGGGGCCCCGGCGGCGGCTCTCCACATGCTGCTCGGGGCTCTCGCCGCGGCGCGCCTGCTGCTGCCTGGGGCCGGGCTGCCCGGGGCGGGGAGGGGGCAGGCGGAGGGGCCGCGGCCCCGCGCTGCGCTCCGCGCTCCTCCGCGCTCCCGGTCCGAATCCAATGGCCGGCAGTCCTTACATGATTAACGATTGTTTACAAGGCTCTATTAGTAATGGCCCAGACACACCAAAGGCAGGTGACGTGGAGAGGCGCTGGGTATATAGCTACTACCCCTAAAAGACGATTTGCATTTAAAAAGATAAGGAGAGGGCAGCGACCTGATCACAGCTAAATATTCAAGCCTTTATTGTTTAAGAGCTTCCTCCTTCCATTGCAACCTGGTGCACTTTAACCTCCAATCACAGGTTCAAAGGATGAAATCAAGAGACTTGCAAAAGACAGAAAAGGAGATCTAAGGGCGAGGGTGGGAATATGGGAGCCGTGTATCACGGCCGATCTGTGGGCAGCGCTTTAGCCAACTCTTCGTTGTGCTTTGTGGGGGGGCGAAGGGGCGGAAGAGGAGGGAGTTGATTAAAAATCCACAAAGCTATTTTGTCGTGGTTGTTTTAAGCAACAAACTTCATCGTGACGGCCTACCGCTTTTTCTAAAACGCTTCCCACCCTCTCCCGCTCCCACTCGGTCATGGGCGATGAAGGCGAGGTAAGAGGAGAAATCCCCCCCTCCGAGGGCGCTGTCTCCTTCCTCCGGGTGTGCCCGCAGAGATTCGAGGTCGGGCGCGCCCAGCAGGTCCGGGAAAGGACGAGGACTCTAGGTGCCTTCGTCTGAAACACCCTAGGTGCCCTCAGACCCACCGCTGGAGCGAGGCCCGGGGATGGCCTTGGGACAGAGGGGTGGCCTTGGCACCGCCGCCCGGGGGGGCCTTGGGACAGAGGCAGGGAATGGTTCTCCTCGAGGGGGAACCATCAGCCTCCTCCCAAAACCTGCCACCTCCTTGGGCGATTCTCTCGCTGTAGCGCGGCCGAGGCCGCGGGGAACCCGACGTCTTGTCCTTCCAGGCACACTCACTTCTTCCCTCCCCAGCTCCTTGGAAACCCTCTGGAAATGCTGGCCCTGGAAGGGCGGCTCCCTGGCAAGCGGCAGCCGGCTCCCTCAGCCCAGCCAGTCCCCTTTGAAGAGGCGACCCCCTCTCAGCTTCCCCCCGCCGCTTTTATGCTTTAACTTTTAACCCTGAGCGGGGACAATGCGAGACGAGGTTTGAATATTCGCATCTTTTCCCATGACACAGCGAGGAAACCTTTCACCCGCCGAGAAAAAATGGATGGGGACGGGAACGTCCCCCCGTTTTCCCAGCACGTTTCACCGGAGCAGCGCAGCCATTCTCACGGGCTCTCCCTGTTCCTTGGGGGGGCTGCGGCTCGCTGCTACCGGGGGTGCACCAGCGGGCCCCACGCTGTCCCGGACACCCGTGTCCCGGGTATTACATACGGAGATCCACGTGGTCGTGGATTCTCCCTGAGGTATTTTTCCTTCCACGTGGGTGGCTGTTCTGCACACCGAGGAGTGTCACTGAGACGGGGCGTCTTGCAGCAGAGGGCGGATTTGGGCTCTGCAAAGGCAGATATTCCGAACCCACTCTCTGAAAATCTCCCTCTCTTCCCATCCGTTCTATCGTTCCTTTGGTGCTGAGCGTGGGGCTGACGCGGAGCCATGTTTTAACGCCAGTGGGGGATCCAGTATCAGTGGCCCTGAGAGACCAGGACGCTCAAGCAGGAAAGGATGGAGCATCTCTCCTGGGGTAGAGGTCACAGACGGCCCCCTCGGAGCCGCTGTGGATGCCCCGGATGCGAGGAGCGGGGTATTCCCACCCTGCCGACAGCCGGGAATGCCTGCGCCCGCACCGTCACTTGTTCGCAGGCTGTCGCAGGCGGCTGCGCTTGCGGCCCTACGATAACAGCAGGGATGCAGAGATGCCTGCCAGACGCTTTCTCTGGAGGGAATTTCTCTCCCTGTTGCCTGTTCCCACCACGACACTTCCCCCCCGCCCCGACGGTGGGGTAACGAGGAGAGGGAGTGGGGCTTGGAGTTCCCAGCGCTGTCTGAGCAGGAGACTGAACCGTAACTCTGGAAAGGAAATGCTGTGTCCCTTCAATGTAATCACCTCTCCCGATAAGCACCGGCACAGCCGATCTATGCAGATGTGAATTTGATGATGCCATAAACGGGGAAAGGAGCCATTAAAACGACAAAACCCTGGACATATTGTAATAAAACTCACTACCAAGCCTGATCAACCCCGAAACAGCCCGGTTCGGTGTCTAAGGCTCCATCAGTGAATCCTTGGCAGGCAGGTGGCAGCTTTTTGGGGTGAGACCCGACGCCAGCCGGAGGCAGCACCGCGACTACCGGGAATGGCAGCCAGAGCGCTGCTCCGCTCCTTTGCCGTTCTGACAGTGGTCCCAGCTGCCTCCCCAATACGGAGAGGACTTGGGGAGACCCGGTCCCACCAGCCACACCTTAACCGGGGTCGGCGGCGAGATGGGGACTAGTCCCGCTTCCCCCGCGGATAAATGATTTGGAATATCCTCCACCACCGCGCAGCTGCTCCCCGGACGCGACCCGTGGCAGCTTCTGGGGATGGGGACATGCTGCCCAGGGACTCTCTTTTCTTAAAACAAGCGGAATACCGATCGGCGCACTTCTAAATGCCTTTGCGGCTCTTCGGGCTTCTTTTCGTTGTTACTGGCACAGAATTCGTCCCCCCTCCGGCCCTGCCCAGCTATCGGGGCTTCTCAAGAAGGTTGAGGAGAGAGGATATATCTCTCGGCCGTGTTTCACCCCTTTTCTCCTCTCCGTTCTGTCCTCTCCCTTTCTGCTTTCGTTTCGGATTTTGCCTTTAGCTCTGGCCCAGAGCGGCAGATCAGGGAGAGGAGTGGGGACCCTAGGACTAGACCCCCGCATCAGCGCGTGGGCGAAGGCCCCACCTCTCCCTCTTTGCTTCCTCCGGTTTTTTCCCATTTCGTTGGATCCTGAGCGGGGAACTGTGACCCCACGCCTCTCAAGCTGACAAGTGCCGGATAGGGGACACGGTTCGCAGGGAAATATCTTCCCCCGTCCCTTCGTGCTGACCCCGGTTTTTAACCCGTAGGGCTGTTTCACCCAGGGCTGCCTCCTGGGCCGAAGCCGGGCTCCCTGCCTTCCTCCTTCAGCCTCACCCTTACTGCTCGATCTGAAAAAATAATTTCCGACATTATTCCGGGAGGAGTCAGTGCAGCGGCACGACTGCGGGGAAGTGCCGGGGGCAGGACGCCGTGCCCACTGACCCTTGCCGGGCCCTCGGACCCCGAGCAGGCAGTGCTCGCATCTGGAGCAGACACCTCGCTTCGGAGCCGGCGCTTTTCCTCTCCTCGGGCCACGGGGCTGGCGCGGACTAGGGAATAATGGGTCGAGCAGCACAGCTCGAGGACCCCTGTCCCAGGTCAGAGACGTCCCCATAAGCCACGGGAAGGGCCGAGTGCCGCGCAGCACCAGCGATCCCTCCTCCACAAACTACTGCCACTCGGCGGGAGCCCTGTGGGGGTGCGGATTCACCGTCTTTATTTCTACTAGTTTTGTGGTTTAAATAATTTATTTTCTGTGATGTAAGAGAATCTCGGGGTGGGGTGGATCTTCCCGTCTCCCTNAAAGAAGCCCGCTTGAAAGCCCTTTGGCGGCCATGGAGAGAGAAGGGAAGGAGGAATCGTGTGTTAGTTAGTCCGACCTGTGGAATTTATGACTCCCCTTAAGCACAGACATGATAAGGACTTAGAAAACATCTTGGATCTTTTCAAGCCGGCAGCCCCCGAGGCTTTGATGTAGATTACCTTGCAGAATAACCCAATACTTTTATCGTGGGGTTGATACTCGTCTTGTTTAAGCACATGCCTCTAGGAGGGGGTTAGATGCTGAACGCTCGCTCGCTCTCGGATTCGCGTTGCTGGGAAGAAAGCAGACGGGGAGGGAAGGAGGCACCCTGTGCCCGGCAGGGGCACAGCCGCCTCACACCAGCACCGCCACGGGCCCTGGCCCGTCCTGCCCCTTTGCACAGGTGCTGCCAGGCCTGAGTTCACATGGCCCCGCTTCCCTTCAGGAAACAGCAACGTAAACAAAGAAGAAGGAAAAGAAGTCGTAAGATACACCAGAGGCTTCTGCAACCAGAGGCTAGTGAGGGCGTCCTCAGCCTCTCAGGTCCAGTGGCTGGCACACTTCTGATGGCCAAGGAAATAGCCTTGGTTGGATTTGATTTTATTTTAGTTTCGTTTACTATTTTTCTTTACTTGATTTTACCTTACCTTATTATCTTTTTTAAATGGCAAATAGAAAGAAGGCCGCACCAGGGCGCCTGGGCTGCCTGCAGAGCGCTTGTGCCCGGCCCTGCTGGCATGTCCCGCCTGGGCCGGCCGGACCCTGGTCCGGTCACGGGAGCCGTGAGTCACCCACAGCGCGCATCCGCAGCACGGCCCCGACGGCTCGGACCGGCCGGGGGCGGTCTCTGTCGCGGGAAGGGAGCCCGGGGCTCAGCTGTTATCACCCCTGCTCCCTAAGGACACCCCCCGCCCACCCACGGACGGTGCTCGCAGCACGCAGGGCCGCTGTTATCTTCCCCGGGCCTAGCAGCGCCCGGCACGGGATGCAGCGGGAGCGCAGTGCTGCCCAGCCTCACGCTCTCGGCTTCGCGGCCAGGCACGGCCGGCCCGGGACACTGAGGCAGAGCTTGCTCCCCGGTCTCCCAGCCCTCGCCCTGAGCCTCTCGTCTCTCCCCGGGAAACCACAAGCCCCGGCCCAGCTGGTGGGATGGAGCCACTAACGTGAGTGTCGACTCCGGTGCCAAGCAAAACACCGAATTTGAGCTGTGAAATCGTTTGCGCACAGTTACCAGCAGTGTGCCTCTGTGCTATCTCCCCCTCCCAAGGGCAACATGAAGGCTGATGCCCTCACTGCTTTCCTCACTGGTTGATTTTCTACATCTTCCAGCTCTGAAACCTTAGCAGGGAGGTGATGTACACCCCTTCGGTGTGTTGTCCCCATCTCCACAACATGATAGTCTTGCAGATTTTCCCCCCTCATTCCCTGTGCTCCAGGCTCTTCCTTGGCAAGATGCTCTGGGGTGATTGCCCCATACCACTGTCTCACTCAGCCTTGTGTTCCATGGCAAGCCCAATCCTACAAAGCCCTTCAGTTAGCAGAGACATAGGGTGTTGCTGACCCATGTAGAGGGTTTGTTGTTTGCAAGACCATAATTGTACACATCCCTGCAGAGCCATGGTGCTCTGTGGATCATATTTCACAGTAGAAAATGTAGGAGTCCAAAGCAGCTGAGTGTCATGTCTCCCATATGGGACCCTGATTTATGATGGGTCTGTAGGAAGCCAGAAGAAGACTCATCTTTCTCAGGTACAAACCTGTACCCTCCAACCCAAACCCTTAGTCCTTCTGGCTCCAAGGAGAAATTGGTACCTGACTGCTCTCCACCATCTCACATTTGACCCAGCTATTTTATTCTAGTACCTGAGAGGGAAAAGTATTCTCACCACATTTTTTTTCTGGTCTGAAAAGAAGCCTCAAAATAAGTGGAAGGTAGGGCCAGGCAGACCCAGAGCCAGCTTCCCAGTTGTGGCCCACACTCCCCTCCCCTGGGCTCTCCTCAGTGACTCAGCTCCCAGGGACCAGCCTGTTGGAGTCAGAAAAAGCTTGGGAGCTTTTCCTGCTCCTCTGGCTGTTTGCTTTACCCTCAGAGCTCCACAAAAAAGGTTTAGCCTGTGAATCAGGCTCGTGGAAGCATTTGTCTCAACTTCTGGATGAACTGAGAACACCAAAGAAATGAGGAGATGTTGTTTAGTGTATCACAGAATGTGTAGTTGTAGTTTTTAGGTTTTGCTATATATGTTATATAGAGCCAACATGGAGATTTTAGGGTGTTGGCTGTTTCTTCTTCATCTTCTTCTCTCTTCTCCTTCTCTTCCTTTTTCCCTCTGACATAAGTTCCTTTGACTTGTTAATTGGTAGATAGAATTCAGTGTAAAGGACACATATTAATAAGGCTGATATTCACTGGTTTTGGGAACAAAACAAGATACGTAAAGTTTTCTAACTGGTTGATAATAGATATAAAAGCTACCTGCTTCTGGTAGCCATTGGCCATTCTGTCCTCGTGTTCCTGGAGGTCACAGCACAGTCTGTGCCTCTGAAACTCTGATAAGAACCAGAAATAAACAAGCTCTGAAACAGCAGAAAGAAGCCTCATTTCATCTTTTCGGGACATGGGACACTGAAACAAGGAACACAGCCGGGCCAGATGTCAGGGGAAGAACATCAGCCCCCTGGCACAGCCCAGCCCTGCCTCAGTTTAGCTTCACAGCCCCTCCTCAGGCAGGGCAACCCCACACACAGGAGGCTTTCCCAAAGGAGAACCCAGTACACATCACACAGTTGCTTGTCCAAGAGAAATGTGTTGGAAACTAGAGCTAGGCATTTCTTTCTTTTTAGGATCTGAAGCCTCTAAGTCTCCTTTGAAGATGAAGCTGTCATGGCACTAGTGGGACTGGAGGGCTGTCATTAGAAGTAACTTTTGGGTTTTCTTCATCTGGAAGATGGTGACATATACACCGCATACAACATGAATGGAGAGAAACACTGGAGCAGCTGGAAGGAGGCTTCTCTGGGCAGCCAAAATTAAGTGTCAAATCCTAGCTGTAATGCAAAGATCATGAGTAGGTGTAGGAAATACATGGCAGCAGGAGTGGGGCACTGTCAGGATCTCCCGTCTGTTTTCATCCCAACCAAGCAGTGTTTAAATGAACTGGATCCCACCCCAGTTTTTAAGTGCTTCTGAGGAGGTGATCACAAGACCACCACAATTTTTCTACCTCTCTCCACAACAGGTCTTCAGAATTCCTTCTTAGCTGAGATCTGAACCAGATCGTGCCCCAGGGCACCCACACTTCTTCTAGGAGTGTTACTCTATCAGTTTTCTGTGTTTAAGCAAAGCCTTAAATGCCTAAATTTTCATCTGTCAGTGGCCTATAAGGCAGGATCTCTGCCTTGAGTAGCTGCACTATTTATGTCATCATTACAAAGCATTTCAGGAATCATGAATCCATCCCAGGTCTGAGACAACATGCCTGGAAGGGACTCCTTCAGGGCCATTCCATTATGCTGGGGTGCTCAGCAAGGGTGAGATGGAGCTGAGTTTGGGTTCCAGCTCTTTCTGGAGCCATTTGAGGCCTTCCCAACCACAGATATGGGTAGGTCTTTTTGTGCCTTTTTAAAAAATCTGCTTTTCTTTGCATGGTCTAATTAATTAGGAATTGATGAGGGAGGAAAGGTGGCAGAGTGGGAAGCCTGAGCCCTGAGCGACTGAGCACTTGATCTAATTCAGTGTCTGGGAGAAAGCGGCTGAGATTTGGTGTGTCCAGCTCCATAGGATCCACTCATCTTCAGTCTGCTTTGATTTTTAGCCCCTGAAATAATTTCCAGCAGAAGTTTTGCCTCTTAAAAAATAACCTGTCTGCAAACAGCTTTGAAGCAACTATGACCTTGGATTACTTCATCGCCTTTCACAGTTCCCTCCATGAACATGTGGACTGAAACCCACTGCTAGCGTTCATGACAGAGACATTTCTGCTCTTCTCTTCTGATTTAACACATGGTTAGTCCCAGCTTCTCTCAGAGAGACCCCATAGAGCCCATCCTAGGTATCCCAAACCCAAAACCATGACGTGTTGGAGAAGCATTTCCAGTTTCCCTTGATCGGAACAGAGAAGGGTCTCTTAATTTTTTTGGTCCCTGCTGCCTGCGACACACGGACATAGTTGTTTGGGAAAACACTCTGAGGGTGGAGGCTGAGTGGTTTGTGCTGGTGCTGGGCTTATCTCGCCACTGTTACGAGATTTTCGCTGCGGTGTTCTTTTGATGGACACCCGCATCCCCAGCCCTACTCTCCGAGTCTCCCGTGGCTCTGGCCCGAGTGCCCCTGCCGAGCTCCAGCCCCGCTCCCGGCAGCCGCGGTCGCGGAGCTCCATCTAGCGCCGGCTGCGGCCGGAGCGGGGCCGCCTGCGCCCGGGCATCCCGCGGGGACAGCTCCTCGGGACACGGCTGCCCGCTCCGGGCCGTGCTCTTGCAGGCAGAGCGGAAAGAAAATTAAGGCAGATTCCTCATCCCCGTCCTGTCTTTCAGCTTGGGTTGTCAAATTATCTTTCTTCTTATTTCTCTTACTGCTAAGAGGGAGAGCTCAGTGTCCTTTGCCCTTCAGCGCTTTTAATTGATCTCAATCCCTTCTATTCCTCTTCTTCCCGGATTAATGATTACTGAATCTTTGTCAGTCTCTGCCTAACTTAAGGCATCCACCTTAGACTACAGGCATCTCTGTTGGAGGTCTTCAAATAAGCTTAACTCTTCCCATTCACTACAGGAGGAATTCATCACTTTCTCCTGACAACGTGCTTCTGGAGGCACAGATTAGGAGTCTGGATTCTAATTAGAGAAATATGGGCATTTCCTTTCAAGAATCACGAAAATGCTCCCTGAACAGCACTGTCTGTGGCCCTGCATAAGCCTCAGGAGTAGACCATCACTTCGCTAAGTTGTATTGGAAGCATCCTGGAAAGGAAATGTCCTAAAAGTAATTATTTTTCACTCAATACCTCCTGTAGCTTTGTTCCATCTCTCTCTTCTATATGGAGAGGCAGATGCATAACTCCCCACGTGTTCAGCCCTTACACGAGGGTTTTTCTCCTGATTGCTCTTCCACACTGAGTACTGTGTTGCCTGAGCTGCTTTTCATGTGTAAATCATGAGGAACTGTACTTGCTTCAAGATTCTCTACTTGCCTTTGTATTCCCAAATCTCAGCTCAGCAGTGATGATGGGGCCAGAAGATCTATTTCCAGTTCTTCTAAAATCTTGTGGAAAAACATGTGACACAACTCCCTGGCATGTTTTTAAGTACATGGAATTCTCAGCTGCTCCTCTTTAAGCCAAGTTCACATCTGCTAAGTGTCTAGGGCCAGCCAGACTTGGAAGTGACCAGTTCAGCCTTAGGTTTCTCAAAGTCTGAAGGATGAAAATGCCTGTCTGCACAAGACACTCAACTCCCACTGTCCAGCCACTGCAGGCTGTGTGCTAACAGTGCTGAACAGTGACATCTTGCAGATGAACGCTTTCAAACTGTTATGGGTATGTTAAAAATAATATACATTTTCCAGAGAATGCAATGTTAAAATTTATTTCTGTCTAAATATCACCAAATGGCTCTTCAGCAGTTTGTATCTGATTAAAAAAATTGAGGATTCATCAGTAATTACTAACAACATTAACAAAAATATACAATGAAATGATTTTTTCATACAATACAATGATCATTGTATTACATTATTTTCAGACAATGTTAGTAAAGAGCAGCTTAATTTCTGTGATAGCATCTTCTATCCAGTTATTAATTTATAACACATGGCTCTGAAAAGTCCTTACTGAAGTTAGCACCTTGCAAAATGTAAGAGAAAAAAAACCTATTAACCAATATATTCTCATCTTCATCCACTGTGATGTAGACAAATATATCCTATTAGTCATGATGAAAATTGCATTTAGAAATTCCTAAATGTCATAATGAAAAGAGTTGTCTTTTCAGCTATACTGAAAACACATCAAGCCTCTGGGTATCATCCTGGGTATCATCCATGAGAAAGTTAAAGAGACAGACTTTTATTTTAGTGCAGCACAGTTCATACACTCAGGCTGAATTCTATGGATTTGGAGCGATGATAGTACACTCCTAAATTGCTAATGAAGATAATTTCTTAAAAAAAATTTTTTTTTTTTAAATTTGCTGTTATAAAACACAAAGCCACATGGATGGAATTAGCTGTGACACAGCTGAAGTAATACTTCCGACTGGAGACTGCCACCTGGATTTTCCAGACCAGGAAGGCAGAAGGTTATCTCCAAATACCACTCCTCCTGGTTATTTTAGATGCTTATTTTAGGTAGAAAGGAATCACTCACTGTGAGCACCTATCTCTCATCAGCAGTTGCAGAATGTAGCCCGGCTGAGTAGAGGCCACCTGAATAACTAAACCTTGATAAAATGAACTCACCTGAACTGGACACCCAACAGCTACTTCACAGCCATTGAAATGTCAGAGATGACAGAGATGTCCAGGGTAAGACAGTTACACACGATCAAACTAAGAGTTCCTTGTAAAAAAAGTCTGATGGAATTTTAACATTAGGACATCTAAAACTGGCGAATCCAATTGGTTTTTTTTCTGACACTCACTGACATCTGGAGACGAAGATGTGAATATCACTTCTGGAAGTCACACCAGCTCTCCTTAGCTGCATAGTCAATGCTTGTAAACATTGATTTAAAAAAAATTATTTTCTCATATTTGGTTGTAATGTGTTAAGAACAGTATGAATTCAATCAGTTGATTAGGCACTATTTACACAACACCAGGAAAAGAGATATTCAGTTGCAGAGAGGCAACAAAAAAACTTGTTTTGCTATAGATGTGTTTGTTGAATTCAAACAAATGAATTACACCTTCTTCTCAAAGTCACATTAATACGGACTGGCCCACAAGAAGTGCAAACAGTGCAGCAGTGGGTAACAATTAACAATTTCTCTTCTTAGAGCTGATATAAAACACTTATGCTACACAGAGTTTATGACAATACTGAGACTAAATCCACAACCCGGATTATATTTCAACCTGAGGGTCTTCATGCTGGAGCACAACCGGAGGCAGCAAAGATTCCTCATCCCTGCTTACACGTGGTTTAGTTTTGATGCTGGAATGGTGTGTAGGAACATTTTTCTTCATATTACGGTAAACCTAGAATTGGGAAGGGGAAATAAAAGATATCTTCTGTTATTATTTATTGTACTTGGAAAACTGCTCTTCTACCCGTGAAGCAGGCACTTGTCAGGTACAGACGGCCTCCTCATCTGTGTTAAAAAGAGCTATTTTGAGGAACAGCACTGGACTGTAAAGGAAGGTTTCTTCCCTAGGTACAGTGCTATGAAGCTGCTTTTTAGTTTGCCTCTACACAGCTTCTGTCAGGCCAACAGCCTTCAGAGAGGCACAAGGCTGCAAAGGCAAGAGTTATTCATAGCTCCTCACATCCCAAGATGTTCTCAAGGACACTGCACTGGGAAATAGCGTATCTAGTCCAGAGTGGATACCCAGGTAGGAATTGGTAGTTTGGAAAGGAATTGTTTGTCCTCCCCAAAGAAGAGATAAATATCTGATATGGACGGAACAGGACTTCTTCAGATCATCATTATTATTTTGACCTTTGAGAATGACATACAGCATTCTGTCTGAGGACATGGCATAGTGATCCCTCATGAGACCCCCTGGGCCCTGCTCCATGCTCAGCTCCCTCCCATGGCAGCTATCAGCATCACCAAACCTGACTGCACTGGCCGCTGCACAATGGAAGCCCATTCCCACAGCGCAGGCTGAGAGACTTCAGCTTTCCAGAGTCCCAATGCAGGCATTAGAAGGAAGAAAATCCTCATCAGGAAGATCAGGATTCTTTCTGATGGCAGAAAAGTGTACCCCAAGCTCTTACATGGATCCATGGGCAATGAATCCGTAATACAGTTGTGTGCTTCAATAGAAAGCAGGAGACTATTCCTCAGCTCATTGTGACCTGTGGAGCTACATATAAGTCCCACAAAAACCCAAATCCAAACATTGTTCACATGTTTATCTTACTGTGTTTACTTACTGCTCCTTCCGCTTCAGCCAGCTGACAGGCCAGAGAGGAAACCAGATAAGAAAAAGAGGGTCTTTTTCTGGAGTCAAGAGCCCAGCAGGACTGCATCAGGCAATAGCTGCAGAAGCAAAGACATGGCACAGGAAACATATTAGTTCTTGGATTCTCTGTTAGTGACTACATGGAGTTGCAGGACTTGAATGGGAATCATTGGGATCGGAATGATTTTATAGAAAGAGGCCAGAATAACAGTGTTGCATTAGAGGAAAAGAAGAAGAAAGATAAGGATAAAGGGTGAAATGATCTTTATGGTGGCTTTATCAGAATCCTTACTAAAATCCTCCTTGTAGTATCAGGGCCAGGATTTCACCTTGGCTGCCACATAATGGCATGATGAGTTTGTTTTTCAGCTTCCACACAGAAAATTTTAGGAAGACAATTCCTGCCTGTCTTTGGGGCTAAACCTGCTCCTTTTGGACTATGTAGTCTTAAGTACACTTTTCAGAGCAAGTCTTTTTATGTAATTTGAGACTACAAAAAGTCTTTCTGAAATTTAAACACCACCTTAGAGATATTGCAGCTTCATCAGGCACCAGTGCAGTGCCTGACTGCTAAAGTCACTGGCAAAGTTACTGGGACAATAGGCTCCCTGATATTTAAACCACCCCCCCAGCAATCTTCCATGGACAAATCTGTCAGATTTACCTGTATCTTTAATGCAATTACAGTCTTTGTGTGGAGACGATAAGAAGAGTGCAGTGTCACAGCAAGGCACTGTGTCCCTAGAATATCTGTGAAATGCCTGCCAGAAGAGCTCTGCCAGCCCTAAGCCCTTCCCTTTCCTTCATGTTCCAGACCTCACAGTTCTCTGTCACCTTCTCTTCTCTTGTTCCCTGGGGCCTACCTCTAGGCAGAGACCACCCAGGCACAGAGGTACAGGCTGAAAATAATGTGCTGAGAGCACAGAATTAGCTTCCCTCCAACCCTTCCTTAGCAGGGTTTTTATCTAAGAGGATCCCTAGACACCTGGAACTGAAACAAACCTGGTAAAGCTCAATTAAGAAATAAAGTTTAGGAAAAAAACAACCAAAAGTTTAGTCAATATGGAAAAACATATCTTTAAGGAATAAAAAATGCAAACAAACATAAAGAAAAGAAAAAAGAGAAGAAGAAAAAGAAAAAAAAGGGGAAAAATCTCTGTGTCCTGAGAACAAGAAGTTTCCTGGGGAAAGAAGGCACAATTAATAAATATAATAAATTAGTCCTGTCACACACACATAAACTTTAGGGTTAATCACTTCTACTTTAGCACAAAACCTGCAGGATCAGGCAGTGTATGTTAGATTTAGAGGAAGATCTCATGTTTTGTGACTAATTTTGGGCAAGATACAATGTACAATAAATAAAAGGTCGTTCAAACAGTGACCTATTAGGTAGAAACACTCATGCTGTGCATCACTTGGAAATACACTTACACATCCTTTGTAGCATAATACGGCTGGTCCATTTTAAATCCACTTTGTATTAATTTGTAGAAATTAGTGTCAACCTGAATACCAGGGTAAGGATTTACACCTGTGGAAATCGTTGGAGAATATGCGTTAGTTCAGAAGCTGCCAAAACCAAGCACCGCTCTTTTGTCCCATTGCCAAACATACCCAAAGAGAATATTTCCCACAGCAGTATTCCGTATGACCAGACATCACTCTTCATGGTGTATGTCCTCTCGAATATGCTTTCGGGAGCCATCCATTTGACTGGCAACCGAGCCTGTGCAGACAGAGGAAAGGAGGCCAGGTCATGCTGTGACAAAGGCTTTCTAGAGGACTCACTGTGGTTCTCGGTGCCAGCATGATGGATTCATGTTTGCTGGGTGAAAAGTTGGGTGTCTGTCTGCAGTCCCTGGACATTCCCATTGCAGAGAGAAACAGACATTTCTAAAGAGCCAGTTCGTCTCATCCATTTTAGATGACTATTTAAGGAAGAGATGAGATCAGTCCTGGAAGAGCCACCTTCCTTTCTCTGACTTCCAGCATAGAGAGGCTCAGATGGAGATGTCCACACTGTACTTCATAGAGCCAGAGGATCTGGCACACCCTCACACGTATGCTGTTGTCCTATACTGTTATTGCCCACAACAGCAAACAACTCCCAGTGCTTCCATCAATGAATTTCAGTGTGCTTTAAAAAGAGCATGGGTATCATCTCATTTACAGAGCCAGCTTGATTAGTTTAATTATAAGATAAAAAATTGCATTTGCCAAGGGCAGGAAAGTGAGATTTCTGCACTGCCTCTACAGTTATGCACAAAGTTAACAAGGAATTAAAAAATTTCAAACTTTTCTTTCTTAGTTCCTTATAATTCTTACAAAGGTATGAAAACCAGAGAGCACTCATGAACTTACATTGCCCCTGACGATGTAGTCGGAGTCATTCATTACATCTCTGGCAAGGCCAAAGTCACAAATTTTCACCACTTTTCCATGGGTCACCAGTACGTTTCGAGCAGCGAGGTCTCTGTGAATGCACTTGGAAGGAAAGGAAGGGTTAACACTCTGCAGCATTTTATATCAGACCTGGACAATTCCTTGCTCTATGACTTGGCACCTCCTCCCACTTAAATAGTTTGGTGAATGGCCAAGCTGGACACTCCCTGGTTGCTGGTGGCAAGGAGACAGGGCCAGAGCAGGCACAAGTGTGCCATGCAGTTGCTTCAGGGTGCTGCCTGAAACTGCAACTCAGTCTTCCCTGTTAAGCCAGGGAAGGAGGTATAGTTCAAGCTTGCCACTGAGTGGCTCTGTTCTTCAACCTGCCTTTTATAAAGTGACCTGTTTTTAGTGTCTTTTTGATCTGAAAAATTTACTGCCCTTCACCATACCGATTTGGACCCAAGAAATTCCATTCCTTTGGCAACTTGGTAAGAGAAGCAAAGAAGGTCCTCAAAAGTGAGCACATTAAAATCCTCTTCTTCATCCACCTGTGTGTTTGCATCTTTAATTTTATCTGCAAAAAATAATCAAATGTATGTGTTTTCCATGGACTTCCTCACTCTCTGATTAATTCTACTAACTGCTGTAAGAATTTTCACATGCTCCATCGAAGAGCAACATCACAAAGAGCATCCATCATTTTATCCTTTACTCAAACACAAAATAAAGGAGAGTATTTTCATATTAATATACCATGCATAGCATGAACATAAACATAAGCTTCTGATCTTAAGGGTAGTCGAATTCTTAAGAAAAATTCCTGCCAGGATTGAAGAGAGGCATATCATAGAAAGAGGCCTCTTATGTCACAGAATCTAGTCTAGTTAGTCCAATAATACAATAAATACAATAATAATAGAAGTACCGAAGTTATAATCAATTAATCTCTTACCTTCCTCAGAAAACAGCACAGTTCCATTTGCTCCAGGTGTCACATTTATGTTTTGACTTCTTTGCATGATTTCAAATTCATCCTCTCTGCTTAGAGTTGTGTTGACACCATACTTCAGGTGAGTCCCAATCCTGGAGTGGGCGACACATTTTCAAAGGTTTCACACAGTGTATCACATAATCTTCTACACATAGACTCTTTTGGAGTGAAAAACATGAATAGTTATTACTACTAAAAATTTGGACACAGACATGAGTTTTCTCAAAACTGGAAAGAGGAACAAGAGATTGTTTATCTTCTGCAGTCTCCATAAGGAGAATCAAATCTCGGTTCCTCCCAAGGCATTGCTTATTAAAGTATGTGAAGGCACATTCTCAAGAATTCAATAATTTCACCAGTGTACAGCACACATGCAAATGCAGCTTAAAAAGCAGCAGCAGTTTTAAAAAGTATCAAACTTTTTAAGTTACTAAAAGCTTTACCTAGAGTTTTGATCTTGATGGATGTTGTGGTAAAAGCTGAAGTTTTGCTGTTTAAAAAAATCTGTCAGTGTCCAGTGAAACTTTTCTCTCTTGCTTCTTAAGTAGTTCAGAAGGTCACCATAGCAACAGTATTCAAATATCAAGTAGATTGGTCCTGAAATAGTTGGAAATGTAAATGCCTGCTGCTATTTATAGCACCCTCTCCATTAAAGCCCTAATGCTGCTTCATTTTCCCTCAGGATTAATCTGTATTAAAACATCCCAAGCATCTTCCATTCCCAGGTAGATTAGCTATACTGCTAGGCAGGTAATGAGAATTTGTTTACAGACCATAATGTCCCTTGGAAAATCTGCGTAACTTCTTCCTTGTGGTGCATCTCTCAAACCATATTGAAAATCCCTATAGAAACATAAAAATCCTTCCCCATTTCAATGGCAATGGGGAAGACAGTACAAGCTATAAAGATGTCCCTGCTTATTTTCTGGATGGTGTGAATTTGTGTCCTTTGACCTACATCCTTCTGTTTATCTGTGTTACCTTCATGCTCTCGAAATATCCTTATTTTTTTTTCCCCAAGAAGACCACCTGAAACCCAGGAGTACTTGCTGACAGGACCTATATGAGGGACCTTGCTAGGGCAGGTGTCTGAGCAGAGCACTGGTCAGGCCACTTTCTCAAGAAAGGAAAAAAATATTCAGTTTCTGACCCAGGCAGGTTAAAAGCCATGACCAGCCAGCAGGAGCTCAGAGTGGTCACACATCACCCTGCAAAGCCTCACACTGGCACCACCACTGCTGGCTTATGAATCTGTGCACATTTCTGTCAGAAGGTCACTGTCAAGCAAGGTAGGGCAGGCTGGAAAAAGCTATTTTGTAAATATTCCATTATTTATTTATTATTTTCTCTCATTTCTTTTTTTTTTTTTAATGTGTCCCTCCTGCCCCTGTTAATTTTCAGTTTCTTTTGTTTCCTGTCTAAATTTTAGCTACTTTAATCATTCATTCTACAACTTCACTGTTTGGTGGGCCACATGAATTAAGAAAAAAAAAAAATTTACAATTTCCTACATGAACATAATCATGTGTATACAAAAGTCCCTGACACCAGATAAGATTTTCCTTTTCACTTAATAAACTGGCTCACACCAATGCCATCACCACTGTAAGAGGAAATCCTCTTCTATAGAAGGACTGTTGTATCACTTCCTGCCAGTAAGATCAGAAAAGACCTTTTTCTCTACACATGTATGGCCTTAAATTTGCTTTCAGTTCATCTTCATCTAATTTTGGGCCAGCACAGAACAGCAAAATTAGTCCTTATTATTCTGGAGGTTTTAACTCATGCCTTTCCACAATTTCAATTTACCTGACACAGTACAAGCTCCTAGTAGGTTCACAATATTTTCATGGCTTCCAATGTGAGTCATCATCTTCAGTTCAGACATTAGAGCATCTTTTTCTGAAGTATCAGGTTTTTCTGTAAAAGCAATAACATAGATTTGGAAATCTCCAGTAAAGAAATGAAAATTCAAATGGTTGTGATGCTTTGTCACACGCAAGTCTTCATTTCAAATTCATTGGACTGACAGTGCCTTTGGGAACATCCTAAAAAAACCTTTCCAAAGTATAAAAGGATGCAGTCAAAGGTGGAAACTAAGTTTTTGTGTGAGTGTAGATCATTTGAAAGCTTGGGAAAGCAGGCATTTGTCGTGGCCCTGCAGGCCCCGCTGGCTTCTGGCCTGGCTATCTTCCTTTTTCTTCAATGTCCCATGTCAGGAAAAGACAAGGTGAGACTTCGTTCTGCTGCTTCAAGGATTGTTTATTATTTCTTATCTAAATTTCAGAAGCACAACCTCTGCTGCTGCTTCGGGAGCACAATGGCCGCAACCTCTGTGTGCGAGCAGTTTATAATATTTAGTTACCCAATTATTTACTTCTACGTATTCTATTTTGTCTTTAATACCAATAGCTACTAATTTTATTGACATGTCTCTTCTACACTTAGTTCTTTCTACCAATCAATAAATCACAGGAAATGAAGATGAAGAAGAAGGAAGAAGAAGGAGAAGAAGAAGGAAGAAGAAGCCAGAGCCGACGCCCTGATTCCTCCATGTTGTCTCTATATATAATATATAGAGCAAAATCTGACATTACAAATGCACACTCTGTGGTACACTAAACAAAAATCTTTTCATTTCTTTGATGCTTTCAGCTCATCCAGAAGTGAAGGGAGCTTCTCCCACAGACTTAGGTTGAAGGCTAAGCTATTTTGAGGGGCTCTAGGGGTAAAATGAATCCCCACAGGATCAGGAAAAGTTTTTCGGCTTTCCTGGACTCCAACAGTCATTAAATGTCAACATTTGTCATTCTTGGGCTGGCAAGGGATGACAGCAATATATTAAAGTGTTCCCAAGCACAGAAAAAGTGGCAGTCAAGCCTGTTTCAGAGGGATATTAAGAGAAAAAAAAGTCAGCCACATGGCGTACAACCAGTTGCAATCCAATAGCTGAGAGGGCCACCCTGTGTCTCAGTAATAGCTTTAGTCGTGTTTTTCAGCAAGCATTTGGTGCTCATGATTTCAGTGAAGTGGGTATGTTAACCAAAATGATCAAGTTGAGCTTCCACAAAGAACAACCACAAAGGACAGAACCAAGGAAGCATAAAACTGATGCATGTGCGCAAATGAGGGATGAAAACCTGAACGGCAGTGCTGGCAGGAAGGGGCTGTGTGGGCACACAGATGGGCAGGGCGCTAGTATCAGTGTGAAGCTTATTCCAAAATGTATCAAAAGGTGGGTGAGGTGGATTCAGGTCTCTTTCCCCAAGTAACAAGTCAAAGGGTGAGAGGAAAAAACTTCAGTTTGTGCCAGGGGAGGATTAGCTTAGGAATTCAGAAAAATGTCTCCACCGAGAGGGCTGTCAAGCACTGGAACAGGGAAGTGGCTGAGTCACCATCCCCAAATGTATTTAAAAGATGTGTAGATGTGTCATTGAGAGACATAGTTTAGTGGTGGACTTGACAGTGATGGTTAACAGCTGGACTCAGTGATCCTAGAGACCTTTTCCAGTGTAAACTACTCCAACATTGTGTGAACAGGGTTGTGGACAACTGAGACACAGTGAGGCAGCCCTCCTCTGCTTGCTGCCAGAGAGGCTTGCTCCTGGAAACTGTTTTTATGCGGAGTCAAGACATCTTGGAGAGAGGCCAGACCATAGCAGAAAGGAGTGTTTGAGGTTTAGTAGCCTTATTCATAAGGAGGAATGGAAAGAAACTGTTTTGTGTCATCAAGAAAAAAGGCCACAGAGAATTGTGTGGGAAATTTTGGATAAAAGCTAGCTCGGACACAGCAGGCAAAGGGCATGCTGCAGCTGGACAGCACTATGAGAAAAAGGGACCTTACACCAAAGGTCATAGTCACCAATACATCCAGCAGGCTCATCTGCACTGGGGATTTCCATTTCTCCTCTTTAGTGGCTCCATACTTCCCCACACAACGCAGACCTTCTCTAGTGTATAGGACAAAATGCAGCATCCTGCCAGATGAAGGCACTCCAGCAATAGCTTCCCAAACTGAAACAGGGTTTTGAAAGCACTTTGAAACGATTTTGAAGCCAAGCATTTGTGAGGTGTAACTGCTGAAAGTTTATATATAAGGGGAATTTCCAACACCTCTTGTGCTTTGGAGGTACTGAAGTACATCACTGCTTGTGGAAGTCACCAGAGTTTACCATACCTTTTAGCATTTTGACAGCGACCTGGACTGAATCTCCTGCCTTGTTAATTCCATAAGCGGTTGCATTCACCACTTTCCCAAAGGCCCCAGAACCAAGGACTTGTCCTACAAGACAGAAAATGCCAATATTATTTGCTGCTGCTACATCACAGACTACAGCTCCAGTATTGGGATTTACCTTACGGATTGCTCACCAAATTCCAGATTTTCCCTGGGAAATTCCCATTTTACATCATACTCGAATTCTCTGAAGTCAATGTAGATGTATTCATTATCTGATGGCCCTATCATCTGTATCATTCTCCACTGGCTTTCATATTTGAATTGCTTTGGAAGGGAAAAAACACACAATAAAAAAGTGTTAGAGGAGAAACAACCTGAAAGGAACAAAAGAAGGATGGTCAGGTATTTATGTTTGCTTTTACCTTTTTGTATTTAAGAAAAATGAATACAAACACAAAAGCGATCAAGAGGACAAAAAATCCAACGGGGACATAGAATGCAGCATTGTCCAGGGGGGAAGAAACAGCTCCTGCAACTTTAAAAGACACATATTACTACCCACTGAAACAGAGTTTGTGTGTAGAGCTGAAGATGCAAGAAGAACACAGGACAAGTTCTGGCAGTTTGCATCTCTCTCACACCCGAGCCTCCTCTGCGTGAGGAGTGAGATGCAGCCATACACAAAGCAAGATGGGCAGGAGGCATTCACTTCTGGGTAATTCTGATGTCTGTTTTCATTAAAAAAAAAAAAAAAGAAAAAAAAAAGGAGAAAAAAAAAAGAGCTACAGCCGTTAACATATTTAAGTGCATGGAGGTGTTGGTGTGATCCTTGGATTGAATTTTTTGAGCCTAAAGAGGGATAAGGTGTTGGTTGGTAGATGAGTGTGCAAACATGAGAACTACCGTGATATTTTGGTTGTTTCTGAAAGTATAAGTATTATGATTACTTTCTATCGTAATTTCAACATGAATGCTCAAACCCTGACAGTGGGATTTCTGTTAGCTGTAGCCAAAAGCACCAACCTGCTTGTTCATCCATGACAAAGGAAATCCCTTTTCTGAAAATATCTGGGTGTTTCAAAACAATTCCTGGTGCCACAGTGTGTTTCCCTTAACTGAAATATTTTGCTGTATGGAATACATATGGTATTGCAAGTACGGAGTGCAAATAACCATATTGACTTTCTGGTTCAAGAAGGAAATAATCTGCCATGCCCTCGACAAGAAGAGAGACCTCCTAACCAGGCCTTAACCATCTGTCACCTCCCTACAGCAGTTAAGAAGGGCTCTTTCCCAGTACTCCTGCTTTCCAGACATGTGTTGACCCTTCAGTGCATCTGTTGGCTCAGCCATGATCTTGCTCGGGTGTGGAATGACCTCTATGGGGTGAGGAGAGATCCCATGGGCATTTCTGAAAGCACCCCAGGGTCCTACAGGAAAGTAGCAAGAGCTAGCACATGCTACCAGCTACCAAAGTGCCTTTAGCTCTTCCCAAAGATGGTGCTTCCAGATTCATGCAGGGATGACTAAGGTAAAATAAAAAATAAGCTCCCAGCATTGCCTTGGCTCCATCCTGCACTTCCTATTTGTTTAAGTTTCTGCTTATTTTAATGAGGGAGGCCTCTGCTTTGGGCCTAGAGTAGAGAATTGTGTCTCCCATTCACCCACCATTTCTCATACTTTGCACATACAGAGCTCATGTTTTACCTGCAATTCCACTGCACGGTCAGCGATTTAGCCAGATAAAAACTATTGTAGGTTCTGCCATGCCAGCTTTAACTGAGGAAAACTCTGTTAAAACGCTGGCTTGTGGTACCTGACAGGTTAATGAAACTCTTTTCACAGGTTGAACCAGCGGAATTGTTTGCACAGCACTGAACTGAGAAGGTTGTTGCTGTCTCCTTTACATCTAAAGTGCTGCTTGAAATCCATGACCCCAGGGATCTCCTCTCTGGCAGGAAGTTCTGAATCCCTTCTGTGATTTCTTCTGTGCAGCTGAAAAAGGAAGAAGACCAATTTTGATTTTTAGCTCACAGTGACATTTTCCAGGGGAGAATGTGGGAACTTTAAAAACATGTCTTATGTCTGTGTTGGAAGAGAAGAAAGGAAGGTGTTTGGGTTTTATCAGCAATAGAGTGAGACTTCAGTTCAGTGACTAGTCTCAATTTTGGTGATGGATATGGCAGGGTCAGCAGGGTCTGAGCTACCTCCTGCACTGGGCTCACTCCCACTCTCCACCACTTCCTTGGCAGGGCACTTGCACCCCCTGAACTCTGGAACCTCCACCAATTTCACAACTGCCATAACCCCCCTGTACCTCCTCTATTCCCACTGGTTTCATATTTGCCTCAAACATTCAAACCACCGAGCAGCTCCAAATGAGCCACTGCTAAAACTATAAATGCAATATGAACCCACAGTGAAAGTTTTAATTCTTTTCCCTGAAGATACGTCATTTAAACCTGAAGTTTCTCTCACTCAAGATGGAGAGCCTCCATCCACCCAGATGGAGAGTATTAATAACTTATTTAAGACCTGACATGTAGAAAGAGACACTCAAGGGAACACTCAAGAGACACTCCCTTTATACTCAAGGGAAAGGAGGTCCACATAGATAATTTTGAATTTTAGCTTTTCTATCATTCATCAACTTACTGCCTAATTTACTCTCCACATAAATAAATGAGGAGATAAGAAATAAATAAAATTTATTCAGCTCTACTCATAGCACTAGCTTCTACATTTGGAAGTTCCTAAGAAGAGACATGTCACAGCATTTTCTTTCCAGAAACATGATTTAAGGAGTATTTTAAACACACTTGCTGGATGATTTATTTCCTCTTCCATTTCTGTGCAAACAGGTTGATGTAAGGAAGCCTTTTCAGAGGAATGGATAAGAAAATTTTCTAGGTATTTTTTTTAATGTCTAGCTAAAATAAATATTTAAGAGTTTATCCACAATCTTATAAAGGAAAATTTGATTTTGTATTCTTCTACACCATGGGATTATTAGTTTTTTGGCATACCTAAATAAAAAGTTCTTTTATATTGCAGAGTTCACAAATCAGGTCAAAGCTGTTTCAGCTTTTTTTAAAATTTTAGAGCCTGACTCATTGCCCTAAATAAATAGAGGAAATGGAGACACTCTTACTAACTTTACTGGAACTACTCTCACTAACTTTACTGGAAACACTCTCACTGACTTTAGTGGCTTTGGTAACAGGTCACCACAGCAGGTCTTTTAACCAAAGCTTAACCAGTTAATCAAGCGTGTATTAATCAATGCATTCCCTAAATCCCTATAACTTTGACAGGCTAAGAGGAAAACTTGGATTGGACTTTGTAACCACCTAACTGTTGATATAAACCTGGTGGGGTCTATTTGGGTGTAAAGAGCCTGAGATACACATCTTTGCAGATTTCATTTGATGGTAATAAAAAAAAGGAAAACATTCCCTTATTTTGGTTATCTGGTTCCCCTGGAGTAGGGCAAACAGCTGAGTGTGCATTTTGCATTTAGTTTGTTACAGGCTGGTCTTCTTTTAATCAAGGATAGCTCAGATAGTCTTTGCAAGGAATAAAAAGAGAGAAAGTTATTTACTTGGATGAGTTCAGTTCAAGACAGTTCCTCCAAACCCAGGATGAAGCAGGGTAACCTTCAGCAACACAGGAGATCTGCTTGAACAACAGCTGCATCCTTATTTCAGGCTTTCCTGCAGTAAGACAACACAAGGTTTAAGGACTTGGCTTAGTGGTATACTTGGGAGTGCTGGGTTAATGGTTGGACCCTAAGATCATAAAGATCTTTTTCAACCTAATCAATTCCATCATTCTGTAAGACAATTTCTGTCAGCACTTCAAGTGACAAAACTCTGTACACTTACAGAGTGGCACTGCTACATTTGCTGAGACCAAGGTCTGCTTCAGTTTTCAAAATAAAAAACCACATGTCACTGTAAGAGCTGGGGGCAGCCCACAGTCCACCTCCTTCCTCGGTTTTGTGGATAGCAGTGTGGCAAGGCAAGGGGAGCAGCCACTTCTCTGTACGGGCACAGCTAGACCAAAACAATGGCAGAGCCAGAATTAGAAGCCTTGACTTCTGCTTTTCTGACCTGGGCTAAGCAGCTGGCCCTAGGTCTGCCTGGGCACTGCGGTTCTGGGTGTCCAACTCGTACAAAAGGCACACAGAAGATCTCTGTCTAAATAATATATCACAAATAAACCCCCCAGACCTGGAGCAAGGGAAAGATGCTGCAGTCATGTGGCAGAACTGAGATAACTGAGAGCATTGATCAAGACCGTGCATGTGTGTGAATTGTGGGCAGGAGTGTGTGAGGCACTGCAGACCAAACCTACAAGTTACACACCAGAGGGTCCCCACACTCACTACATTAACTCACAAATGCCATTACGAAAAAATCACATAAACATATCATAGAAAGCTACCTCCTAATGGGGATAAGGGTTTCCTCACACTCTATATCCCATGTTCATTTTTGCCTTGTGATCCTCCATTTTTAACAATGAATCTATGTTAATGAAATAGGGAATGCCAACGAAAATAAGTCAAAATATCTGCATTTATACCACTCACAAAATCCCAGAGTTTGCCAAATCTTCACAGTGATAGTTTTCTCACTTACTTCTCACATACAGACTGAATTTTTTTGTTACAACTGTATCATCATTTTCAGCATAAAATATGTATATCCCGGGCTGGTGCTGATGGTTGCAGAACTTTGATGAAATGCTGTGGAACAAAGTCAAAAAAAGGTAAAAGGACAAAATATTGACTTGAAAAATACTTCAAATACAATCAAGACTCATATATGGATTTGAAACAATTCTGCATCTTCTAATGAAGAACACAAACGAAATTACTTCTGCTTAGAGAATATAAATCCCGGAATCTAACTGTCCTGGTGAGAGGATATATTTTTCTGCAGTATTGATTCCATTCTGCATTTTTTCTCCACAGTTCCTGGAGTGCATGCAGGCTGTCAAGCTGTGATTTTGTTGCCAATCCATTGGAAGACAAGGCATGTAACAGATGCATGCACAGATGCAAAGACCAGCAAAGAATCAAACTTTTTACTCTCCAAAGAACTTTGATGGGAGTTTCTAGCTGATGCGATGAATTGTATTAGGAAACAACAATGACAGGGAGGAACATAAGCAACAAACGTCTCCAAACGGAAAGATCTCACATAAACTCAGGAATGAGATTGTCATCATAAGTTCATTGTCAATGAGATCCAACACCAACCGTCACGGTAGTTTTGTAGGAGGAAGACCAGCCTTTTATTAATGCCTATGGCCCTTGAGCCAGGGGATGGCAGAAAACCAAGACCCAAACCATGCAGGAGACAGCTTGAGACAATGGAGATGGCGAGGAGGGACCCTAACAAGTCTCTAGGCAGAAAATAACAAGAGAGTGTTGCAGAGACTTAAAGATCCATGCATGACTGTCCTGTTGAAACTCTGGTTTATGGGACATGGTATGAAGCAGAGAGAAGGGATTATGCCATTTTACAGTGATGGTATCCTACTTCTATGCTTTCAGCTAGGTTATTGCTGTCAGGACAATTGTCAGCTTTGAATAGCAGATAATGCAGTTCACCAACATTAGAAGAGTAACCCAAGAATATCTCTCTTAGGTTTAATTGCTGACACTATGGGAATAGATGTTTTTGCTGACAATTCAATGGTAATCATGTTGTAGGTGCCCAACTCTGTTTTAGTGATAAAGGCAAGCAAAAACATCAGAGAGTTTGAAGAGAAAGGAAAAAGAAAAAAAAACAGACAGACCATATCAGCAATATGCAAAGTAGGAGAAAGTAGTAATGAGATCAGTCTAGAGAACTAAAATCAGGATATTTCTCCTTAAGCAAGATACATGCAAGGGAATTAAGTATCACTTTGAAATTAAACTAGGAAAACTTCCCTTGAAGTCTCTGGCAATTTTGCCTTTTGTCTAAGGCTACACTTCCATATAGTTATTGACTTTTGAATGTCTTCATCTGAAATGGCTGTAATTATGTCTCTGAACTCATGGATTTTTTTAAAGTCAGAAGCCTTTTGAGCTGCCTCAAAATAGATACTGAAGACAGGAAAAAAAAAGGGCCAAACAAAAAATAGTTAGTTGCTTTTGAAATCCCAGGTTGGAAGGATTATATCCTAATGAAATAATCAGAAAAAAATTTTAAAACAGTATTGTTGATACCTGAAAATATAAGGGGATGTGAACTAAGTACTATAAATTTAACAGAGAACATTTTGTGTATGAAAACTCATTGGCTCTTAGGGGAGAAGTGAAAATCAACAGCGTGCTTAAACAGAGAGCCCACAAAAGCACATAGAAAATGAAAAATCTGAAGGAATGTCTGAAAATATACTGTAAGCGACAGGAGAGATGGATTGCTGAGTTTTGAAATGAAAAGCTAAAGAAAAGGACAGAGTTAATTAATAAAATTAATTATGATCTTTAATCTGAAAGAATAATTTTATAAGAAATTGGTAGAAATTGAAAAAAAAAACAGGAAATGAAAAAGGATATGAAAGGAACAAAGTAGAAGTTCTGGGAGACAGGATTACACAGAAATCGACTAGAATATGCAAAGTGAGACTCACAATGTGTTTAGATAAGTGATGACCTTTTTTGTGTTGCTTTGAGAAACTTTCTGCTTTAAAATCATGTTGAAATCTGCAGTGCTACACCTTGCAGGCAGGATCTCCTGACCTCCCTACCCCTTGCTGTTTCTAGGCTCTTCATTCTGAATGAAAAATGTACCTCTACTCTTTTTCCTCAGGTGAGACATGTCTATCCAATGCTTGTATTCAACCAAAATTGGCTAGTTGTGGGGAATGTTTTTACAAAGAAATGTCAGATAAAAAAAATCAGCAAATTCAAGTGTTTTTCCCTCCATTTTATTTTTTCCATAAAATAAAGAGGATGAAAATGGACAGGATGACAAATAAATGCAAAGAATAACTACCAATAATAAACATTAAAAAAATGCTATTTATCCAACGGCACCATCAGACAAGTGGCTGAGTTATCCCTTTGTAGCCACACTGGGCCTTGCCCAGCAATGTTTGGTGGCTGTGGGCATGGCTGTGGCTGAGCCAGCCTGGACACACAGCTCCAGGGACACAAGCTGGCCTTTCCCCCATCCGGCAGGTGGAGATCAGCACCCAGCAACTGCTGCTTCTGTGCTGTGCCGGCTCTGAGGTGACTCATAAACCCCAGGCCAGCAGTTGCACCTTACTAATGACAGCTGCCTAAACTATTTCAAGAGGTCTCAATATTATTGTTATTGGCACAGTCTGTGGCACTTAATTCTTATCTGGATTGAATTTACACCCGCTGTCAATCATCCAAGGAGAACTGAGTAGTGCTACTGCAAGCAGTGAGGAGAGGTCCATATCAGCTGCAAAGCAAATCAACTCCATGTTATCAGCTGGAGGGAGGTACCTATCGGACGAGGATGAGCACATGCTCATGGCTGTCCCCTGAGACCTCATTTCCAAAATCAGTCTTGCCACAAAGCATAGCTCTGCCAAGCCCATGTCAGGCATTGCAGATTAGTCACCAAGACCCACCCAATGCTATCAAAGTTTTCTGACAGCCCTCACTTTATCAGCAGGGACAGAGTTCCTGTGGCCATTGCCAGGAGATGACAATTTTCTAACCTGAACTGAGCTGTCTCTGAACTTCACTGAGGTCTGATTCCAACACACCATCTGCTGCAGATGAAAATTCCAGCCTATTGAAAACATAACTTGACAAGCTCGTGGATGAAATCAAAGGTACTAATGGAAAGAAATCATAAAAAGAGTAATCAAGGCTTTGACTCAGCTTTATGAAGATGATAACAGAGGTTTTAGGAATATGAGAAGAAATCAGAGTAGCTGCATTAGCTCTTGCCTATGTCCTGCTCACTTTTAATATAGAAACATGAAAAGAGCAGCTTGGCTTTACTTTCATTGAGGTGAGTAAGAGCTGTTGCCTTCAAAGCCATGGGACTACCCTGAAAGAAACCCTGAAGGAAATTAGATAATGTTATCAAGAAATTAGAAAGCCTAGGGAATGGAGAAAACATTAGCCTTAAATAGGATTCATGCCAGAAGTCCATTGTAGGAAATAACAGAAAAGGTAGATAACTAACAGGTTCATTCAAAACATGTTTTGCTGCTGCAATGGAAGAATCCATGACCTGGGTAATGAGCAGAACAGCATGTTTCTGTGACACAGGCACAGCCCAGCAGACCCAGCTGAGGCCTGGGAACCACAGGGCCCTGGACTTGGTTCGAGCTGCTTGAAAGACACTGGGAACATCATGAACAACAGGATGACAAAATGGGAACATGCAGAACTTTCAATCCAGTATGAAAACTTCATCAGACCTGTGGCTGAGAAATTATGTTAGAGAGAAGGGGAATGGCAAAATGCATATAATCTAAAGGTTGCTAAATGCATGACTTACCAAAGTGTTTATTATAAACAGAGAATAAAGTGATTCCACAAGTTATCTGTGTGAACTGTTTTTCAAAGTCAAAATTATGTTTGAGTGCCTTTTGCTAAAACAGTCTCACCTTGTGGCCCATTTGTATTTTCAAAATGCAAAGAGAGTACCAAACATGAAGAGTAAACCATCCAAATGAGATATAAAGAGGAAACGTTATTATATTAAATTATTACAAAATATTCAAATACCTTTGTCTATCCACACTGTAACTTTGTTTACATGGAAATGTTTTTTGGGAAAATAGCCACATGCATCTAACTGGAGGATATGCTGTAAAGTTAACTTCAAAGCAAAACTCTTCCTCACCAATTTCAAAATCTTCTTTAGAGTCAGTAATATTTATAAATCCCTTTTCTGGAGGAAAAAAGTGAAAGAAAAGTTGTATTAGAAAGGCTAGACTATTTAATGAAGACATTTTAACATCTGTATGTTTTTTATTTTGGTTATCACAAGCAAAAACCATGTTACATCACAAAAGGTATCCTGTTAATCAGAGTAAGATAATGCTTCAAAATAATATTGAAATATTGTCACTGTGTTCAGTTTCAGACAAATGATTTGAGCCTGAAGAAGTTGCATATTTGGTCAGACCAGAGCACTTCCAAAATGATCTGACATTTCTCTTCAATCTACCCTACAGAGTCACAGGGCCAATAATGTCAGTATTTATTTGGTCGAGTTTAGATGTGTATTCCAGGTGACAATAGCTGCAATTCCTGGCTTTCCTTCTACAGGAACAAAACCAGGTGGCACAACCATCATAATCAGATATTGACACTAGTTCTTTCTCCTTCCCTGAAACAAATCAAAGATTTTATGAATGAATCCTGTAGCTGCTCCTTTTTTTCTCCATTTAAATTAAATGTATTTAATGCAAGATGACAGCAACATGGAAAAGTGTTTTGAGGAGGTCCATGAACCATGTGCTGCTGGTCTTTGCCCTGCTAGGGTGGGATTTGTTTCACCAAGTGGAGATGTCCAAAGTTCTGTGACCCACCTAAGCTACTTGTTTGGACCTCTGATAAGCTCAGTGGAATGAAATTGGCATATTCAGATGTATCCCATCCTAAAGCAGAAGATAACAAAGACATACTGAACCGCTCCTGGAAATACTGTTTCTTGGCACTGACTGATGCAGGAACCAAAGTCATTGCTGGGGGTAGATGTCTCACGACTTGGAATGAATCCTACCCAAAGAGACTGAACAGCAGACATGTAGGGGGGGTTGTTGTCCTAAAGATTCCAGTGGTTCTAGGATCAACTCTGTAGAGATCACAGAACCATATACATTGGAAGAGATATGTAGTCAAACTCCTGCCCAGAGAAGGTCCAGCTAGGTGAGGTTGTTCAGAGCCATGTCCAGTTTGGTTTGGGTATCTCCAAGGACTGTACAACCTCTGGAAAACTTGTGGTGGTGTTTAACCAGCCACATGATGAAAAACTGCATCATAAAAATATTGATGGATCTGTTTTTTTCCTTTTGAGTGTTTTTCTTCTAATTGTAACCCTATGTTCTGCTTGGCATGTTTTATCTCTGTCTTAGCCTACTTTCTACCTGGAAACTCCCATAAAAACCACAAACATTTCAGTATTTTAAAACAAGAACCTATTGCTTTCATGACTGCTCTCCTATTTTTTGATATTAGAGGCTTATTGATTTTATACATGGAACCTTCATCTTTTGGTCCTCATCCTTCCAGGCAGAATATCATCTCTGAGTTTACTGTTAACAACACAACCAGCCAAGACTAAAGGCTTTGTCCAGAGGGCATATAAGGACCGTGGAGCAGGGCATGCCATCTCTCTAGAAAACAACTCAGAAAAAAAAAAAGTTGTTTCTTTTTTGAAGAAGAAAGAAAATAACACATTATTGCTTGGTTTATAATTTTTGGCAGACTTAAATATATTTCTGACTATCTGCACTTAGCAACGACACAGAGAGAGATGAAACTCTCTAGACTGAACAAGTCTCTGTGTTCCTTATATTTCTTTATTTGTTGCTTTTAATGTAATGTGCTACAAAATAACTTATATATTCCTTAAGTAAGATTGTGTAGTGCTAAAAATTCTTTATTTAACACTGGTGGAAACTGAATGAAAGACCTGCTAAAACAAAGAGCCTTGCAGCTGCAGTTACGGCCGGGATCTCAGCTGTGCTTTGAAGTGGCCTAACCACCTTGCCTGACCTGACTGGTCACACAAAATGGGATAAATTGGTGAGGTATCGATTAGCAAAGAGCAAACCAAAGCTGTCTGGCTGCAAGGCATTATTAGAGATTCAAAGACCACCCATCCATATAGCTATACTAGCCAGGTTCCCCAGGCAATGGACTGTGTGCCAACAAAATCAGTTTTCTCTCGGTTAAGTTACACCATGATGATTCCCAGTGAAGCTATACATGTTGATTCATGCACAGTAATGCTTTAAAGGTGGGATGCTGATTGTTTCAGAAACTGCTACCCTAAGACATGGGCAACTGAGTGAAATCTGTATCTGTATCTCTGCTGGAATGGAACCTGCGTTGTTAGCATAAATTCACACCCGCAGTGATTGTCATTTACACGTTAGGCTAAAGACTGGGATGGATCAGAAACACAGGATATTCCTGTGGAACCTTGGAGAGAGCAGCACAGCTGTTAGCTTGGTATGACAACATCAGCCACTTTAATCCACCATGTAAGTAAACAAACAGATTTTTTCATCAGCAAAGACAATGAACTCTTAGAAGTTTTGTCGGCATAAGGGGTATTAAGGAGGGCACAGACAATCATTACAGGTTGGGGCATTGCAGTGAAAAAAATACCCTGCTCAGAAATACAGCCTTCCAGGGAGAGTGACTCAAATAATTCTCTCTGACTGTCACCCATGCTCACATCTGATCGTTTATAGATCCAAGAAGACACTATTTCTGAGGTATACAGCTCTACTGATAAAAAAAGAGGATCTTGCTCTACTTCTACAGTACACCCTCGCCCCTATGTTCCTGTTTATTAAGAAGAGTTGTGTAGAAAAAATGCACAGGTATCATACTCAGTTATTGTAAATTATGACAGAACTTCCTGCTCAGTGGTAGGCAGAAGCTGAAAAGAGGATATTGCGCTGGGAAAGTAATTTCTGAAGGGACTGGGGTAAGTATTCTCACTTCCTACCATTCCTAGCCTAGGTATTGTAACTCCCAGAGCAACTCAATCTAAGGTCGAACATGTGGTGACTGCTTCAGAGCACCTCGTTTTCAGGGCTAGAGGTTCCAACTCCAGGCACACCAGTCATTAAATTACACCCAGTGCCTACTCCAGCAGAGTGGTACTACTTACAGCTTTCCTTTTTATGCCTTTTTCCCAGACTTTGGCCTATTTATCTATTATTTCCATTTGAGACAGAAAGTTTGCAGTTGAAGCTGCTCTCAACTGAATTCAGCACTGCTGGCTTTTAAATCAGTGTGTCGCTTAAGTAGAATGAGATTTCCTTTCTAAAATTATGACTCTGTGGCACACTGGCTGAGAGTTACCAACGGAGATATGAGATGAATCCCAGCCTGTGTTTCTAGGAGACCCCATTGAAACAATCATATAGACTACATCTCTAAACAGTGCCATTTAATTTCACTTCTAAAAGCACTGTCTTTTAAAGGGAATTATTTGAAAAAAAAAATAAAGAAAAGGTTGATTGTATTCAGGTACCAGAATGACTCAGTTCAGATTAATCTCTTGGCTCTCCTGGACTGCCTGTAAGTGCAAACAGACCTTTTCCTTAGCAAGGGAACTATAAACATACAAAGCATATCTGCAAGTAAAGAACTGACACATGGAAAACAAAGCAAAACAACCGAGAGACAAAATTAACACCAAGGGTTGGAATTACCTAAAACTGTGATCAGAGCAGTTTGATTCGGATGAGCAGTAGAAGAACAGGTATAATACCCACTGTCATTTCTTCCTGCCACTGAAGCAAACACAGACTGGATGCGAATTGCTGAGAAGTTTTTTTCATAGTCCAATCCTTCAAAGTAGCGACTCTGGTTTTCAACAAAGATTCACATTTAATCAGTTGGTAGTGCACAATACAACCTATTTTAAAATATGCCCTGTCTTTTTACCTGATCAATTTCTCTGTTTTTAAAAGATAGTTGTATTCCAAATTTGTAATTATGGTGGACAGCTCTACATCTGACCAGCAATGGTTCCCCGACCTTAAGTAGTAGTTCAGGTAAAGGTGCTGCTTGTTTGTCATTTAAATCTACGAAATCAAAACATAGATACTGAAAAAACCATCACTTTGCCTGGAAAAATGCTCAGTTAGATCAACATTTTTTCTGCTAATGCTGTATAGATATTCATTTTACATTGTAATGACAATTACCACAGTTGTGAAATTAGCAACCTTCATGGATTTAGATGTTTCAAAACAAATTTTGTCATGATTCACAAGACACCTCTAGGACAGAGTGCAGCATAGAGCTTAGCTCAGATTGGGTTTACTTAAAAAAACAGGCAAACAAACCTGAGTGCATGTATTAATTAATAATTATATATAGATGTATATGTTTGAGAACACTTTGGAGAGCTTTTCAATGTGCACAGTCCTAAAAGTATGAACAAAAAGTCAATACATGTATAGCAAGTGTAGAAAGGCAAGAAGCTGTTTACAGAGACCACAAAGAGCTATTGGAATTAGGTTTTAAACATGTGACAGAACAATCATATTCACTGTTAGCTTTATTCCAGTGATTACAAAAAAGTAGCTTAGACCAGAAATCATGCTCAGATGGGTAGTGCAACTAACTTCAGCCGCAGGATTGAGCTCACATACAACCTTAGAGGGAAGTTACCTATTGTGAAGAGTCTGGTGCATTCTCTGCCCAGGACATTAACTGCACAGCACCATATGTAAGTTTGAAATAATTCATTTTGCACCATCTGTGCACCGTCTATTTCTCCAGTTTCTTCATGCCTTTTATAAGGGCAACTGCAATTACAAGCACAATTATTCATTGACTCATTTGGTTAACCTGAAGCAAATAAATCTGATAAATTTCCAAGCCATGAGAATATGCAAACAATAGTGGGAAAACTGGATCTTACATATTGAATAAAAAGGAACTAGGAAAGGTGAAGATAAGAAAATAAAAATGTCACAGCCTAGGCAGAAATGTGGGCTGAAATAACCTGAATATGCTCAAACTGGTTCTTAGACAGGTAATGACGTGATTAAAATTCAGACAAGAGTGAAATTATAGAGGCTGAGCTTTCACACCACATCTTTGATTTCCTGGTAGTGGGAGGTGCTGCAAATCCAAAAGCCGTTCTGAGATCCAGACCCCGAACTGCCATGCTGCAGAGAAAGGTATTATTGCCCCTGTTAATAGAATAAACCTTATATATTAATAGAATGGGAAAAATTATTTAGCTCACAAAATCATGATCCCTTGTCTTCTCAGCTCTTGTAATACTCCAGGTGAAGCTCCTAGTGACCAGAAAAATGGACATATTGCATCATTTTATAAAAGGGTAGAAAGGAAGACCATGGGAACTGCCAACCTGAGCTCTGTGCCTGGGAAAGTCACAGAACAGGGCCTCCTAGAAGTTCTGCTAAGGCACAGGGAAGTTATTTGAAACAGTCAGCACAGCTTCACCAAGGGCAACCCTGCCTGATCAGCCCAGTGGTCTTCTATGAAGGAGTGACAATATCAGCGGACAAGGGAATGGCATCAAAAGCCATCTGTCTGGATTTCTGTAGAGCCTTTGACACGCTCGTCCCCAGCATCCTTCTCTCTAAATTGCAGAGGTACAGATTTGATGAGTGGACTATTTGGTGAATGAGACTTTGGTTGGATGGCTACGTTCAGAGAGCAGCAGTCAATGCCTTGGTGTCCAGCTGGCCCTCAGTGACAAGTGGTGTCCCTCAGGGCTCTGTACTGGGACCAGTACAAGTATCTTCATCAGTGACATAGGCAGTGGGATCAGGTGTACTCTTACCAAGTTTAGGGATGACGCCAAGCTGTATGGTACATTTGGCACACATGAGGGATGGGACGACATCCAGGGGGCCCTGGAAGTGCTCAAGAGGTGGGCCCATGGGAACCTCATGAGGCTGAACAAAGCCAAACACAAGGTGCTGCACCTGGGTCAGGGCAATCCCTGGTATCAGTCCAGGCTGGGGGATGAACAGACCTTGAACAGCCCTGCTGAGAAGGACTTGGGAGAACTGGTGGACAAAAAGTTGGACATGATTCAGCCATGTGCACTTGCAGCCCCCCAAAAAAATCTTATTCTGAGCTGCATCAATAGAAGTGTGGCCAGCAGGTCAAGGGAGGTGATTCTGCCCCCCTACCCCACTCTCATGAGACCTCACCTAGAGGATTGCACTCAGTTCTGGGGCCTGCAGCATAACAAAGGTGTGGGCACAGTGCAGAGAGTCCAGAGGAGGCTGCAAAGAAGTTCAGAGGGCTGGAGTACCTCTCCTATGGAGGCAGTCTGAGAGAGCTGGGATTGGTCAGCCTGGAGAAGTGAAGGTTCTGGGAAGACCTTACACTGCCTTACACTGCCGTACACTGCCTTAAGTAATTAAAGAGGGTTTATCAGTTACATCAGGATTTATCAGTTACAACTTTTTAGCAGGGCTTGCTACAAGAGGACAAGGGGTAATGGTTTTAAACTTAAAGAGGGTAGATCTAGACTAGACATAAGAAATAGTTTCTTTTATTATGAGGATGGTGACACAGGTTGCTAGAGAGGTGGCAAATTCCCCATGCTTGGAAACATTCAAGGTCATTCCCCATGCTTGGAAACATTCAAGGTCATTTTGGTCGAGGCTCTGAGGAACATTGAAGATGTACCTGCATATTGCAGTGCACTTGGACTTTAAAGATGAGCTTTAAAGGTTCTTTCCAATCCAAAGCATCCTATGATTGAAAGATTAAAATTTAAAAACAGTGGGAAAAACTAGAGGGAAACAAGATGCCTTTGATTTGCTCTTGTGACATCAAAATATTAATCGGGAATAACATTTCTAAAGCCAAGAGCTGACAGTTTCCAAAAAAGCACAACAGTCAAAATCTCTAAGAAAAATGTTGCAGAACTCCAAAATTGGATGACATAGACCTAGGTTTTCAACCAGCACATGTGCCAAACAGCAGAGCCCATCTCCAAAAATTCTGAATCAAGAGCTCTTCAGTTATTTCCCCAGCTCAGCAGGCACAATATGCAGTGTAGAATCATAGGGTGTAGAAGACCTCTAAGATTATTGAGTCCAACCATCAACCTAACTCTGCCATATTCACAACTAAATCAGGTCTCCAAGTGCCACGTTACATGTTTTCTGAACACTTCCAGGGATGGTGACTCAATTGCTTCCTTGGGCACCCTGTTTCAGTGCTTAGCAACCCTTCCAGTGAAGAAATTTTTCCTAATACACAGTCTAAACTTCCCCCACCACTTTATCTTCAGAAGATGGCAAACTTTCATTCTCGAGAGTCAACATGTATATAAACACACACATACCTGTTTTCAGGTGTTTTGCAGAATATCCATTCCACAGAGGGCTGGGGGTAGCTCTCAGACACGCACTCGATAGGATCTGATTTTCCCCTTTTCCTGAAATAGGGTTTGACTGGTCTTTCTGATAAAAATAATGCAAATATTTAAGAAAGCTGAAATAATTTTGAAACAGTGTTTTGCTCATTTCATAGTACGTAAAGTTACAGAGCTGTGATTTGTTTCAGGAGTTTCGACACTGAAGGAACAGAAAATGATTCAGTCCTAGACGTATTGTGGGTTGGTATCATGAGCTTTTCAGTCTTGATTGCTAAATGTACAGCTTCCCTGTACCAAAGGCCTGCCTCTATGTGCCAGGGGATAATCCTGAGACTGATACTGAAAGGTGTTGCTTTGCTGTGGTTGCTATTCATTTCACTGGACAGGAGCACCTGTGATTTTCAAATCACATCCTAAGCCCATCATTTGGTGGAGTATCTGTTGAGGCTTCAAAGTCTGTACACAAAATAGGGTTTGCTCTCTCAGATCAGATACACAGTGGAGACACAAGGGATGATAATGACTTCTGATAACTGGCAAACCTCTCTACCCTGCATCTGTAACCCAGAGGGAAATGATTCCTAGACAATTCCCGGCACCATGAACCTGTCAGGCACAGGCCTGGGCCAGGGACAAAAAATTTAGTGTATTAAAATGGTTAAAGATTTGACTCAAAATGAAAAGCACTGAGTCCAGTTTTAAGTAATCTTCCAATGAAAATGCGGCTGCCACATGGAAAAGTGACATCTTCCTCAGTCATACTTCCATTGTGGGCCAGGTGATGCGCTAAGGTGAAAGTAATATTCATGGATTTGTAATTTCTTTACTCATTTATCTCTTATAGGGTGAGCCTAAGAGGTTATTTTACGTACAGAGATTCAGATCCCAGCTGAAGAATTCACATCTAGCCTGAAGGGTTTTATGAGAGATGTAATTATAACGTTAGATTCACAGGAGAAAAAGAAAGCAATCCAAGTAATTGATATGGAAAAGACCTTTACTGACATTGTTTCAAACTCTTCTTGCTTGTACATGTAATAACACCTTTTACCTCTAAAGCCTAATTGATATAGAGATGACAGTTTTTAATGAAAGGTTTAATACCTTGTCCTCTCAATGAAGCTGTTAAAATTATAATTGCGTCATGCAGTATAAGCTTTCAAATAAAACACCAGAGATACAAAAAAAGTTAAACAGAAGAAATAACAAATAAAAAATAAGAAATAACAAATAAGAATAAAAAACAAATAATGAGGGAAAAACAAATGTTGATTAGTCACAGTTTATTAAAATCAAGGCAAGTAATAATGCTTGCTAAACATGTAACTAGAAGGGTTTGCTAGTCTTTTAGGTGTTTGGATTGATGTTTTGTCTTCAGTGCTTTGAAATTTCTTTTTGCAGTTTCAAATTTTATCTTTAAATATGTCCATTTCCAGCCAAAATAATATAGTTTTTCTATTCTGTTGAAGAATCATGTCATCATGTGTCTTTTTGGGGTTTTTTGAGATGTTTTTGGACACCCCTAGTTAGAAACAGAAGCTTGCACTTTGTTGCAGCTGTTGCCTTTGCATCAGAGATGTCTCTCGTGTGAACCTCGAGAAAACTCTATCAAATCTACTCCCATTGGGAGACTTTCAAAAAGTTGGGCCTTGCAGGTGCTCTGTCATGAGCATTTAACAGCAGCTAAAACATCAGCTTTTCGGGCATGCTTGTGTTGAGCAGCTGCAGAGCTGATAGGTTTTGCTTTAAGACAATGAACAAGTAAAATCTGGCACTGAGAACGGGGACTTTTTCTTTCCCCTTTCCTCAGTGTGCCTCTTGCCACCCACACAATTGTAAAAGGAAAAACTGTGAGAGAAGTAAGAGATCCAGCAGCTGGTGCTGGTGGAAAAGTGGCAGTGGGGCAAAGTGTGACCAGAATATAAAAGGGACATCTTGATCTGGTCCAGATTACAACCCAGCTAGCAACACCAAGAATAAACGGGTTAAAATGAAAGCAAAGAAATCTAGCCTATAAGCCTTGAAAGCCACCTTCAATTTGTCCCTTTTGACACAGAGGGGAATTTCTCACAGGGGAAAAGAGAGCTTCTGCACATTTACATCTTTATTTGTTCATTTGCATGTTTTATTGACTAGAGAAGGCTGACTCTCACACAGTTTGTGGTTCTGACTTTAGCCTCTGAAGACAGCTCCAAGTGCTATGCTAATCTAGGAAGATGCTTGAAGTGCAGCGCATGAAAGCTTCATTGCTTTGACTGAACTTGAGCCTCTGCCCTTGAACCTATTGATGGAGTGACCCCTTTAATGTAGATATACTTACTTCGGATGAGAACAGGCACAACTACTGTGTAATTCCCAGTTTTACTTGTGACCAAGAGGGTGTATTTTCCAGCTTGTCCTTCTTTTATTTGGGAAAAAGCCAAAGATGTAATATATCTATAAAACAGAAAGTAAAGTTGTATTTGTCATGATAATATGAAGAAGGATGTTATGCAGCACACACAATTAAATGTTGGCTCTTTAGCACTTGTAAAAACCCTTCAAAGACAGTGGTGTTCATTATTTACATAGCGCCCTTCAACCTGAAATGCTTTCATCATGTGTCTTCCTACACAAGCAGTGCGTAGCAACTTACAGCCACAGCAGCACATGCTCAACGCCGAGCGTTGGAAGGATGGCCCTCCTGAGCTTGAGGCAGTTCAGGATCTCCACAGCCAAATGCTTTACCTACAGTCTCATTCTAAAAGTTTTGCATGAGGAGGCAATTATCTAGTCTCGGGTTCCAGTCCAGGTTTGGCTGTGAGAGCTAGAGAACTGCTGCTGTTGTTCTTGACCCTAAAAGTCACGTAAGTCTTCATGCCTCTGTTTCTTTGTCTATAAAATCACAATTTTTCCTCACATGAGCATGGCAAAGTTCAAATTCATCAATGTCAGAGAGTGCCTGGAGACCCCCATGCATGATGCTATACAAATTAAAAGAACAAACTTGTTCTAAAGTGTTCTTGGTTTTAAGATTCATATCTGTACATTGATCTAAATGACAATCAGTAATGCGCTGTTGGGTGACAACAGTTAAGGATTAGGAGATTGAAAAAGATAATGCATAACATGAAATCAAACACAGGTACAGTCACAGAAAATATTCAATGTGCATTCTAAAAGGAAAGATCTCTTAAAGGATCTTTGATCCAGTACATCCCTTGACTTACCTATTCTCTGCGTCAAAAGAAAGTTTACAAGCTTTGCTCTTTTTAAAGAACCAAAAACATGAAATGATATTTGAAATGCTCATTGTTATTCTTAATTCAATATCTTCAAATACATTGACTTCCACATTTTTAATTGTTTGGTAGATGTTCTCTCTTCCTTGAGAATTCAAGTAACACCCGAGATCTTCCAAAATATTAGAAACCTGCAATGCGGGAGGACAGAGTGTTAGGTATTTATTAGCAATCAACTTTATTTACTTTTTTTGCATTCAAATATTTTGAAAGTATGCTCTCTTTTCATTTCTACCATCAAACTTATTAATAAATATATTGAATTCTACTGCATGAGGAAACTCTATAGGGTTCCTGTTGAATTAGTTAATTCTGTTCTCTAGACAGACACCACAGAACAATCTTAGCCAGAGCCATGATAACTTCAGTTAGTCATATAGGTTATTCTTTACACTTGATTTTGTTTCCTTTTATTTAGAACCATAGGGAGACACAGAACTATAATAAAACATTTCTGTTTGCAACTTGGATGCAAAGGCAGGGTCAGAATCTTAGGCTTATTTTTGTATCTCACTGCTTGTCACTGCATCGTCTGGCGAAACTGCTCCTCAGCTCCTTGGGGGCTTTGCTAGGTGAGGAACATTCGGGCTGGATGCCATCATAGTTTTCATTTCCTCACCTCTGTGTGCAGCTAAAGGAGAATTGCAAACAGAAAGAGAATCTCCCACAGTCATTCTGAAAGCTACCAACGGATTAATGAGTCGCTAAGATTAGCTGCAGCAAAACGTGGCAAGTAGCTCCATCTGAAGAGGACCCCTAAATGTCTCTGTTGCTTTGTTGGGTGAATTTTATCCAGTGGAAATTTATGAAATGACTGAGTTGATTTCATCCCCATTTTGCTTGGCTTGTTGGTTCTTCTCATGCCTTCCCTTTCTCCTTTCTCTTGACCTGAGGAGAACCTAGAAATAACAGCCATATTCTGCCTGGTCAGATACAAGGACAGCACAGCTTTGGCTGCTATACTTTCATTTGTTATTTGAATTATTGATTTATTTGTTCTGGAATAAAAAGATTTCATAAGACTTCCTTGAAACAAGTATCCTCAGGAAATATTTTAACCCAAGTCTCAGCTGATTTATGATTTAGTTACACGTCATCTTTACCTGGCTTTCTGCCATTTTGAGTCAGAAGAGAAGAAAATAAAATTGTATGTGATTCATAGTCCAGCTTAGGTGTCTAAGTCAAAGTTTGGACCTGGCAGGGGTTTATAGGCTTTGGTGGTGGGAATAGAGGGTGGTACATCTTCTCTGTCAGTCCCAGCAGTTATGGCACACACACACCATGGCTTTGGAAATCTCCTCTTAAGGGCACATATTTTCATACACATTTTTACACTGATACATTGCCAGCAACATTCAGCAATATTCAGGCATGCTGATAAAAGACAGTACCAAGGTGTCAATTAAAAAGCCAGTTTTAGAGAAAACTGGTACTTATCTATTCACAGTTTCAAAGTATGAATTATGAGATATATATATCCCTCCAACCTTCTGTAGCCGTATTTGGCATAACCCTGGTTATTTTGACTGTGATGTCCTCACATTCTAAAGGTTTAGGGTGTTGTAAGCTCCTGGGAAGGTATTTTTGGAACGGACAGGAATATTTTATAACCAGCTTGCTCTCTATTATATCACCTTAGGAGATACTGATGTCTCTGATGCTCCTGAACCTTCATCCTTCTGGCTGATAAACCCACACATGATCTCAGATGTATTTTGAGTCATTGTAGAAGTGAAAGCAACTGCTGTCATAACAAAAACTGCAAAACAGAAATAGAAAACATATGCAATAAAGTCTAGCTCTCCGCTCAGGGATAATAATTTTAGTTAAAAAACAATAAAACTGTAGAAAGATTACATCTTAAAAAAAAAAAAAAACAACCCACAGTGAATATGAAGATATACCATATAAATTTGCTAACTCTGCATTTGTATATTGAACCTGAGTGGAAGCTCTGTTTGGAGAACCTTCCAAAAGCACAGGCACATCATGATTTACAAGTATGTTCCATAATACTGCAGAAAATATCTAAAAACAAAAGCCTCTATGTGTTACAGAGTCTCCATTAGAAACCACACTACCAAACACAGACTCTCTTGCACTTCCCTTCTGCATCCTTGTGTTGGAAAAGGCCCTGCAGCACGAAACCCTGCAGCACACATCAGTGTTTGCCCACTGTGAGGTGGAGGATGGTCATACACAATCCCTCTCACAGAAGGCAAGGGCAAGGGCTCGGAGAATGGAGAACTGCCTGCTGTAGGAGATCAAGTTTGAAAACATCTGTAGAACCTGAAGGTGAACAAGCCCATGGGACCTGATGAGATGCATTTGGGAATCCTGAGAGAGCTAGCAGAGGAAGGGGCTAAGCCCCTTCCATCATATTGGAGAAGCTGTGTCCGTCCTGTGAAATTCCCACTGATAGGAAGAGGGAAAACGTAAATCCCATTTTCAAAGGGGGAAAATAAAAGACCTGAGGAACTACACCTCAGGCAGTCTCAGTGTCTGTCAAGATCATGGAGCAGATCCCCCTAGAAACTATGAGAATGCACATGGGAAATAAGGAGGTGACTTCACTTCACAAATGGCACCTGACAAATCTGGCAGCCTTTTATGATGGAGTTACAGCACTGGAGTGTGAGGGAAGAGTGACTGACATAACTTAACCTGGACTGGTGCAAAGAATCGGACACTGTCCTGCACGACACCCTTGTCTAATCTGAAGAGACATGGATTTGACAGAGGGACCAATCAGTGGACAAGGAATTGGCTGGATGTCCGAGTGGAGAGCAGCGACAGGTAGTATTCCTGAGGGGCCAGAATTGCAACCAGTACAGTTTTAGATCTTTTTCAACGACACGGACAGTGGGATCAAGTGCACCCTCAGCAAGTTTGCTGACGACACCAAGCTGTGTGCTGCAGTCAACACACTGGAGAGAAGGGATGCCATCCAGAGGGACCTGGATGGGCTTGAGGGGTGAGTCTTGGGAACCTCATGATGCTAAATAAGGCTAAATGCAGAGTGCTGCATCTAGGTCAGGGCTATCCCAAGCACAAACACAGGCTGAGTGGAACATGGATTCAAAGCAGCCCTGGGCAGAAGGACTCAGGAGTGTTGGTGAATGAGAAGCTCAACATGAGCTGGCAGTGCACACTTGCATCACAGAGAGCCAGCTTCATCTGGGCTGCATCAAAAGCAGCATGGGCAGCAAGCCAAGGGAGGAGATTCTGACTCCGCTCTTGTGAGACCCCACCTGGAGTGCTGTGTTCAGCTGTCAGGGGTACAGAGGGACATGGAGTCATTGGAGCATTGGAGTCATTGGAGCATGTCCAGAGGAGGGCCACAAAGATGATTAGGAGGACCATTCCTACAGACACAGGCTGAGAGAATTGGGGCTGTGCAGCCTGGAGAAGAGAAGGCTGTAGGGAGGTCTTTTAGCACCTTGCAGGCATGTAGTGATAGCACAAGGGGGAATGGTTTAAAGTGAAAGACAGCAGGTTTAGATTAAATATTAGGAAGAAATTCCTCACTATGAGGGTGGTGAGCACTGAGGCTGCCCAGAGCAGTTGCGGATGCCCCAACGAGCAGAAGTCCTTTAACCTAATGTATACGGAATTGTGTGGAAAAACTGCTGATTCCTCAAAGGCATCATCTGTCCAGAATGCTTCCTAAAAGCCTTTCTGCAGGGACTGCAGCTTGAAAGGTCACCTTTTAGCCTTAAAGGAGTTACAGTAACCATGTACCCACCACTACACTGAACAGAAGTAAGGCTGTACAATTAGCTGGGTAAAATGTGTCTGATTTCCATTAATTCCCTAAAGCCAGCTGTCAACAGTACAAATAAGCAGTGAATCATAAAATAACATCTTTCTCCTGGCAACCTGAAATATTTCTGCCTTCAGGCCTTGGCTTTTTGCTTTGTTCTCTTCTTTTTCCCTGTCAGCTTCTGAGATGGTTGTACATAAATCTAGGTACAGAGTTGAAAGAAGGAAAAAAGGTAAATATATCACAATGTATTTGAAGGATGAAAGTGATGAGTCTCTTTCTTCAGGCAATGAAGGAGCAAAACTTGAAGTAGGAAGAAACGAGTAAGAGTTCCTGCCATCTCCTCCTTGCCATTTGTGTCTTCTGGAACTGTCTGAGTTCTAAGCTGGCAACATTTTGACAACCTCTTCTCCTTAGCAAATGTGGATTAAGGCTGCATCTTTTTCATTCAGGCACCCAATATGCACTTCATTTTGGCTGCCACCTTTCCACAGCATGCACAGGCAATGGTCTGTGTTTGCAGATGTCTGAGTAAGACCCTGTGTGTTATCCCTAAGAAAGATTAACATGATTTCTTTGTGGAGACATGTATCTCCATGCGTTGACAATAAAAATAATAATGGTGCTTCTTGAGACCAGAGAGGAGAGCCAGAGGCAGCTGAAAGGCAGGTATGCATTAGGTATCTACACCAAGCATGCTCAATTCCTTCCATCAGTGCAACTCAGGTTTCTAGCTCTCTCCCTAGCCTTTCACCAAGTCCTTCTCTGCTCAGCATTCTCCACTTCCATTGGTTTGTTGGCTGATTTTGCTTTCACCCTTTCAAAGACCAGCTCACAGCCAGTCATTTAGCTGATGGAAACCCATCTACGTCCTCTGATTTCTAAAATAAACCAGCAGAAATAACCTGAAAATATGACCTCAAAAGCTCAACTCATTTGAGCATTCCCTTGCTTTAGGTTTCTGATTTGTGAATAATTTAACTTCTGATTGTACAAGCTAAGTCAGCGTAACCCAATGTGGCATTACTCCACTTTGCTCACATTGCATTGTTAGAAGGATTCCTAAGGCCACAGCAGAAAAGGGAAGGGTGTATTTAAACACCAACATGGAGAAGATTTTCAACTCAAAGTTAGACAGCTGTAGCAACCAGACTGTGAGTCAGACATGCAAACATAGTGTCTGATGTGCTAGAACTGCACCTGTAAAGGATGGTATGTGAGAATATATGCTGGAAGTAGTGAGCACCCTCACACCTTCATGTGTAAGAGCAAATGTGACTCCTTTTCCTGCAAATGGCAACAGCTTGCCATTGCTGGGGTATACCTTTACTCCTGTGAAATCCAGGAAGGTTTGGACAGTAAGGAAGGTTATTTTGAACCTGATATGATTCCAGATGCTTTACAGTGAGAAATAAATGAAGTATTTACATGACATTGAGTGGCCTAAACTTTTGTTGGACAAAATAGAAAATCAGAACATGAATAAGCCTTTCAGAACAAGTAAAATCAAGAAAAGAAATATTGGGAAAGTGGTAATGCTCTAATTCACTGTCTTGATCTTTCAGCTTCTAGCTGGCCTGTTCAGGGACTTCTGTTATGGTCTGCACATCAGTCATTCTTCTGAAAACCCAAATTAAGAACTGCAGAGACTGAAAGCACTGGGTGAAGAACATCAAGTATGTAGCATGCATAATCCTATTGTCTGCTGCTGAACTAGAGTGAAGCTGAAATGAAAATAAATTACTGCCTCTGAACAGTGTTTGTTTATGCCTGTTTTCCATCTTCATTATCTTTTTATAGGTTATACAAAAATAAAGGCAGTAGGAGAAGTCTTGTTCTCACTGCAGTCAGACAAACGTCTAGTTGCCACAAACAGAGCCAAGATTTCATCAAGATATGTAGGCACATACTTGGGGAAATGACTGTAAAAGGCAAAAAGGGAGCTTACGTGTTACGGTGCTGAGAAGAAAGGCCTGAATCTAGTGGAGAGATTCCAAACCAAGAAGCTCAGTTTAGGCTAGTTCAGCATCAGATGAATGGAACTGCTTCCAAAATTTTATTTTCAAATGGGGGGTGACAAAGATAGCCTTTGGAAAACTGAGAAAACCACTCCAAAATATGCTGAAATTCTGAGTTAATCAGAAAGATAATAGCTTGGGAACAGGAGAACTGCAGAAGATGAAAACCTTTCTTTTCATACCAAGGGATGCATCTTGTATTTGTGTTCAGCTCAGGGTGCTTAATATTTTACATAGCAGTCAGGCCTTTCCTAGACATAGAAAAATCTCCCACTCTGATTCACAGCTCAGAAGACTTACATAAAGCAAGCTATGATTTGTCTTATTTGGCTTCTGACTATGTCCTCTGACTGTCACTCTGGATCAAATTTACAAAATTTTCTTCCTGATCAGGGGAGGTAGAAGGACCCTTTTTTCCAGGAAAACTGTTGTTATGTCTCTCATGAATTGCCAGAAACAAATCTTCAAAGGGGTGGCATGGGTGAGCTTAATATTCATTCATTAACTCTTGAAAACCCCCACTTTTGCACATGGCAGCCTTTCTCTCAAATCACCCCCAAAGTGGTGGATCCTGAAGTGATAATGGTACTCAATACAAATATGCTAATAATCAGAGGGAGGCAGGACAGGTAGAAAGAACAGATCTTAAATTAATTCCTATCTTTTAACCATATCTTATTTCTCTCCCATGGAAGTTAACTTCTGTCCATTCTCATCTTTTTGCAGTTTCCTTCCTCAGCATCTTCACCCTTTCAGCTTAAATAACTCTCATCTCAGAAAAATATGCACCCTGTGAGTTCATTCTCACAAGGGGCCAGAGGTGATAGGGCCAGAGGTGTTACTCCATGTTTCGAAATAATAACCATGTTAGAACAAGGTTTAACAAGCAAGGTGGATGACAAGATGCCTCTGCTGCAGCTCATGCTAAGTGACCAGCTGTTGTGACACTGGCTGGGGTATGTCTGGGTCAGGAGCAGTAATTTATCTGGTCTTACCAGTTAATGACAATAAATATCATGGGAATTGATTTAATTATTCACAGCCGTGTTCGAGCATGACAGAGATTTGAGGTGGAAAGGAGAGCCTACAGAGTGTAGCTCTGTGTGGAGGTTTAGAGGGAGGGGACAAGAATCTCCCGACTTGAATCACTGAGCAGGACAGAAACGAGAAGAGTGGAGCAGGAGAGGTCGTGTGGTTTCAGAAAGTTCTCAATTCAGGTCTGTGTACCGAGTCAAAACTTAATAATGGGAACCAACACTGCTACTATACAACACCCCGGAATCTTACTGTCACCCGCCAGTCTTGTTTGCCGCGGCCTTCAGTCCTTCACGAGGATTATTTTTACACCTGCATCTGACACCACCCCTTCCCCCGCCCCCAGCTCCCGTCCAGTTTGTGCCACCCGTGCAGGCTCTGTCACTCCGCGCTGGCTGTCCCGGGCAGAGCCCACGCGGGGCCGTGCGGGCGGCAGGGGGCGCTGCGGCCCCGAGCATCCCCCGCATCCCGCGCATCCCGCGCACCCCGAGCATCCCGCGCACCCCGAGCATCCCGCCTATCCCGAGCATCCCGCGCACCCCGAGCATCCCGCGCACCCCGAGCATCCCGCGCGTCCCGAGCATCCCGCGCATCCCGAGCATCCCGCCTATCCCGAGCATCCCGCGCATCCCCCGCATCCCGAGCATCCCGCGCATCCCGCGCATCCCGAGCATCCCGCGCATCCCGGGGCTCCTGCGGGATGCGGCCGCAGCGCCCACCCCGAACTCGCCCAGTTCCGGCTCCCGCGTGACTGCAGAGGAGATGCCCTGCTTCTTTACTCTCTTAGGGAAAGAACCGTGGCACAAAATTCCCTTGTAAATTCTTTCATGCGTTAGTTAAATCGCTGACGACTGATTTTATTTTTAAATTTTTTTTTCCTCATGGCGTCTCTAGCAAACATTTTCTGGTTTTCTATTAGAAGACAGAAAGCTTTAAAATACTTCAAAAAGCTGGGGAAGGGTCTGGAATATAGGTCTGATGAGGAATGGCTAAGGGAGTTTAGCCTGGAGGAAAAAGGCTCATAGTGCACCTTTCTGCTGTCTACAACTAACTTAAAGAAGGTAGCTTGGTGAGCTTGAGGATCAGCTTCTTCTGCCAAGTAACAAATCAGAGGACGAGATGAAATAGACTCAAATGCCATCAAAGGAAGTTTAGATTGGATATCAGGAAAATTTCTTCAGGAAAGAGTGGTCATGCACTGGTGCAGGCTGCCCAGGGAAGTGGTTGAGTCACCATCCCGGGAGTTATTTAAAAGATGTGCAGATGTGGCACTTCAGGACACGGTTTAGTGGTGGACTTGGCAGTGCTGGACTAATGCTCGGACTCGATGATCTTAGAAATTTTTTCCAACTGAAATGATTCTATGATTCTCTGATTTTGAAAAAAAAAATAGAAAAAAGTTTGGGTTTTCATAAGAACTACTCATACAGTAAAAATTTCTTTCTCAGAAGAACACATTCACGTAGGTTGTGCCTCTGTTTATTATAATGGTCTCAAAAATGTTTCTTCAGAAAATATATTAGACTAGAACTTGTTTTCACAGTGAGTAAACAACCTTTGAGTTTAACTGCTCAGGCTGGTGCTAACAGGGAGCTCACTGAAATCCCTGCTGCTATAGCCATGTTTTGGGCCATTCCAGCCACTTGTGATCCAGTTAGCAGAGAATAACTAGGACTGCTGATGACCTTCTTTTTTTGGGAAGTGGCTAAAAAGTGGTTGAAAACACAGTGAACCTCAGCTACTATGGCAACCTCTCTGAGGAAGAGCCTACGTTGTGGCTGGTTCTTCTTCTGCTTCTCGTCCACATCTTCCGTCCTCTCAAGGGAGCTTCTTCTCGGCTCCCACATTACCTTTCCGCCCCACTAAGTATGGTAAACAATGAGCCACATTAGGAGGTGTTTTGCCAGCAGACAGAGGTCCTTTGCCTCTACTCAGCACTGTCAAGGACACACCTGGATTCCCGTGCCAAGCTGTGGGCTCCTCAGTGTAAGAGAGACATGGACATACTGGAGAAAGTGCAGTGGAGGGCCACAAAGATGATAATGGCACAGGAACATCTCTCTTATGAGGAAAGGCTGAGAGAAATGGGACTGTACAACCCAGGGAAGAGAAGGCTCAGAGGTATAAACACCTGAATGGAGGGTGCAAAGAGGATGAACCCAGGCTCTTCTTGGCTGTGCCTAGTGACACAGAGGAAAGGAGCACAGACTTTTCCACCATGTGAGTGATCAAACATGGACACACATTGCCCAGAGAGGTAGTGATCTCTACCCTCAGATGTATTGAAATGCTACCTGGACAGGGTCCTAAGCAGCTGACTTCAGGTGACCCTGCTTGAGCAGTGGGTTTGGACCAAATGACCTCCAGGGGTCCCTTCCTCAACTGCGCCGTGATTCAGTGAACAACTGGACAATTTTGTGGGCAAAGAAGCACTGATGTGATGCCACCACAGAGGCCTCCTATGAATCAGAAAGAGGCATTGGGCTGTCCTTATTCCTGACTGTTCTCTAGAGGATGTTTTCTCATGGGAATGGCATGTTTGTGCTATTAAGAAGCTGGATAGACAACCCTGAAGTAAGGTAAACAGATACGTCTCATCTAATGACATAAGTAAGTTTGCTTTAGCTCCTTTATTTTTTTTTTAACTGCTCTGTGTTAAAGCACTCCAGTCTCATTACCTGACACACTCTAGCACTTCTACTGACATTAGTGGAATCATTAAGTTCTTGCAAGCAAAAGGTACTTTAACTTAAGTATCTAAATGTAAAGGTATAAGATTCCTCACACATATTCAACAAGGATTAAAAGATCTGCCTGAAACAGAAATGAAAACAGAAGATGTCAGATAAAGGACTGATACTCCTTGTCATCCTAGTATGGTAAAACTTCCCTTGTAAATGAAAACAGGTTTCTATAACTGACTAGATTATATCGTCCTTACTTTCTGGGAAAAGAGAGTGAGGGGGGAACACTAAAGGCCTGAGTTGTGTATGAAGGAAGAATGGACAGGAAGAGGGAGAGCAGGAGAGAACAATTTTGCTGCAAAATAAGAAAAGACAAAAATAAATCTAAGGTATTTGAAAAAAATCATAGTTGCTATTTGTTACCAAATATGTTAAAAAATAACAAAATAATTAGTAGTTGTTCTTTTTTGTCTCATTAGGAAGCTAGCGTTAAAAACAATTGCAATTCCCAAGCAATTGTACAAAGGTAAAATCCAATATATTCCTTATAGAGCATTCTGTAATAATAAATCACTTTTCAAACTAGCCTTGTATCTGACACATTAGAAATCTTATCTACCAATAAAGGAATAAATACTGTCTTACTTTTGCAACAGTAACAGAGCTAAATATCCAGGCAATAAGCTAGCTTTTCTGTCTGTTTGCTCTGCTACATTTTTCAGCAGTCTTAAAGGAAGAATTTTAGAAGACCTAACTCAACCTAGTGATTTAAACCAGCTTCTCAGCTGAAATGTGAGTTTCATGAGGTTTCAGGTATTTTGAAAGATACATTTTCAGAAGCCTGTGAACAAGAGGTGCTCCATGCTATATTACTTTTGGGGTCATTATAGCAGAGGCTCCTGAGGCAGATGCTGCAGCAGGAGAGGATGCCCACAGCTCTGCGCTGCTGAGCAGCCGCAGCAGCAGCACCCACTCACCACTGGGCAGAGATGTAGGGGCAGCCCTAGAAGTCGGGCTGCACTCTGGGCACCTTCCCGTTTCCCAGTAGCTTGGAATATGGGTAACCAGAGGAATTTTCTGAAGAAAAAAAAGCAAAAAGCAAACGGCTCCAAACATCAAAAGAAATAAAACGCCCATAGTTTTAAATTGCTTTTACTTTCATTGGATTTTCCTGCACAGTCCTTTCACCTTCAGGAATCTTCAGAATGATACCTTATCTTCTGATCCATGAAATATATGGTGATGGATTACCATGAATATGTGGTCTGCTGGACCCAACAGTTTCCCTGAGTGAGCAGATCATGTACTGGCCTTATCCAGCATTCACAACCAGCTTGCACCCAAGTTTTCGCATGTTTTGGAAAAGAGACAAGATCAAACTTGATTCCCCCTGGGGTGCTCATTGATTTCACCTTCCTGCCAGTGGCAGGGCTCAGTGCCTCAACTTGCTCTGGAATGTTTGTCAGCTGTTTTGTTGGAGAGAAATCAGTCATTGCTGGGAGATGAACAGATCCTGCAGGTGGCCGGGTCCCACACATTTCTGGAGTTCTCCTTAAAAAGAAGTGTGTTGGCCCACCTCGTATTTTCCTCTACCATAGGAATGTAATAGGCACTTGTATGTTCTGTGAGGGAGTTTTCAACAGTATTGCCCTTTAATTTTTGTTCAGTCAGACACGCCATAATCTAATCCACAGCTTGTCAGGATCTGAGTTTGCAGTCCTTGTTCATATAAAATTTCCTCTCATTTGCTGGCCACAGGGAAATCTTAGGCAGTTTCTCACATCATCATTTCTCTCAGGAGCACTGAAACTGGGTTTCACGAACATCTCTCAGTAAGAAGAGGTGCAATAAAAAAAAAAGCAAGTAAGAGTGGTTGTCAGTGGAAAACTTCCTCTGATGGAAGGTCACCGAAAGTCTCTTTTTTACAAAATTCTCCAATTTGTAAAACATGAAACTACCACTGCCTCTGTTCCCAGGCCCTATCCATGCTCCCACCTCATCCACTAATGCCAGGCTAATTTTACATTAGATAACATTCCCTTTAGCCACCAACTCTTGCTTGTGATGACCAGAAGAATGTAAGATGAGAAACTGGAATAGTGCTTTTAACGTATATAGCTGTATTTACATATATATTGAATTGTATATATTGTTTTCTGGAGTTCTTGGGATTAAATTTCTTGCTGCTGGGGAGCATTTATTTCCAGCAAATAACACTGGCAAGATGCTTGTTCTTTCTTGAAACTTTTGCAGTTCTGAGTCTGTAATTTAAAGACCAACTTGCTGCCTTAAGTCAAAAGATATTGCGGAGATTTTCCTCCAGGTGTTATTACAGTTTAGCTTTCCTTTGCTGGTTAAGTGTTGCCATTTCTGATGACATTGGTTCATCATACAGATACCATCTGTTGTCTGCACAATTTGTTACTTGACCTTATCTCCAGACAACAGATTCTTAAAGGGAACACAGGTATTTTTAAGAAAGTATATATAATTCATTAAATGCTTAATACTTTTTACATCAAAATTGTTTTTAAGAGTGACCTGCTACAGACATGTACGGAACTAGCAGTTCTCAGGACTCTAGCTGTCAACTCTGTCTCTGATCCTTCAGATCCTAGCTATTTTGGATGTCCAAAAGCATTTGCATTTTTTTTCCCTATAATAGCCAGCCTTACAAGAAGAAACACTGACTCCCTGTACAGCTTGCCATGACTAAATAATATCTCAACAGAAAGAACACCAGTCCTTCTAGAGGATAACCAGATCTTGGGGGTATCACACCTTTTGCTTTCTCTGCAGAACTGTCTCTTAGCCATGCTGACAGGGGCCTTTGGGCATCACCACATTACAGATGCTAATAATTTTTATTTATTTTTTTGTGCAGCCTGCAGAACTAGCAAAGCTCAGTCAAGAAGAAAACACAGAAATCCCTCTTTGACAGGGTTTGCTTGGTAGTATCAGCAGTCATGCAAAGCAGAAGACCATAAAATACTCATTTTCATTTTTACTCCACCTTCTCTTCAAATAGCTCATGTAGACTTTCAACCATGAATGAATAATATCTAACAACTGCTCTTTGAAGTAAACATTATTATCTCTGTATATGGAGCTGAAAATGGACCACAGGTTGTTAAAAAACTTTCTCATGTATGCATCAGAACTATATAAATCATGAGAAAAACATGCACTCAGTCCTGGATTTTGAACCAGCAAGATCATTTTTGATAGGAAAAAGTCATTAATTTTAGAGAAAAACAGTTTCAGGCATTTGAGATGGAAGCAAATGCTATTTCCTTTTTTCTTAACAGTTAATTGTTGGGTTGATTTTCGGTAGAGGAAATCAAGCTTTAAATTCCAAAACTCTTCACTCTAACAATAAACAAATGTACTTTCTATATATTAATATCATGCCTTCTTCTATTTAGATCATTAAGCAACAACAACAAAACCTGGTAAGACAAAGACACACCATTATATTTTGCTCTATTAAGGTATCTGATTCACAGATTATTTATGTGGGAAATTGCAGATATATTATTTAAAGTGTTCAGGTCAAGCTAGCATTAAGAGCAGGAAATACATTTACATCAGAAAAAAGAGGGAAAAAAAATCATTAATTTAAATACTTTTTGCCTTGAGCATGAAATGTGTCGGATGCAGTGAAAGCAAAAGCCAGGCTGAGCTGGGAGAGATTATGGTGATGGGAGGAAGAAGAGCATCTCCAGAAAAGAGAAGAAAGGTGAGACAGAAAATAAAAGATTCAAGAGAAAAAGAAATCAAAGGGGAAAGAAAGGAAAAATGTGAAGGGATGCAGAGAGAGAGTAGGAAACGGACATGAAAGGGCCTGAGGAGTGTGATGAGAAGACCTCACCTGCTAGCTGAAATGGAATTCCAGCGGGGCGGCCACGGAGCCAGCTTGCTGTCATGGCTGGTGATGCCCTGCAGTTCCCTGGCCCCACAAGTGCAACTGAGCCTGCAGGTGGTTGCCTTAAGGGTGCATGTCACTGCCCACAGTGAAACCACTTCTTCAAAAGAGAGGGCTCGAGACCTGAGCCACAAGGAAACGGCTGTGGGATGCGGAGAAGAGGGGCCTCTCTGGGGGTCGGGGAGCATCTTCTGTCAGAACATGCCTCCACCAAGCTCAGCAGCTGCCTCCACTTCAGCTGCTCAGACTCGAGTCCACTGCTCACACTTTTACAAAGATATATTTTCTCATGTAAATTTGGTGCAGCAGACTTTTTGCTGTCTCACTTCAACTCTTATTTTTGAAGCAGTTACAATTTCTGCTTTCATGTGCTGGCAGTAAGCCTAATTTTTACAAGTCCTGATGAGGAGAAAAACAAGTGTTTTGCTAAGCTAAAGAGCTCAAAAAAAAAAAAAATCCAAATGAAGTGTGTGTGGCACCACGGGAATACCCTGCCACATCTGTCATTGCAGGCTGAGGGAGATTTCCCGTGCTTGGCGAGCACTTGCTCTGCTGGTGAGAGGACCAGTTGTGGTCAACTCTGAGAGCCTGGGGGCTGCCACCCGGGCAGGGAGCAGGCTTGCAGCACGGGGCTGTGCTTATACCAGGGGGAACAGGGAACTAGCACTGTTTGCAGGAAGGTTCAAAGTAAGCTACAGCTGTTCTGAAGTTGTTACACAGATTACTTGTCTAGGGGATAAAAATAAAGGCCCAGGCTCAGATGTGCGCCTGTAGGGGCACAGTCCCTCAGCCCTTAGCCTGTCCCTGCTTTCCACCTTCCTTGGAGCATAGTGCTTCAGGAGCTGCCTCCTCATCAGCTCCTGGTCGCTGGTGTGTAAGCGGTGGAGTTGCCCAAGGTGCAGCTGAATTTGGTGGCACCAGCAAGCCCCCCTTGTTTGTACCAGAACAGGACATTGCAGAGGGGCAGACAGATCTCCGTACCTTGCACAGCTATGCATCACAATCACCAGGCAGAAAGTGGATCCAGTTCTAAGGATTAAGCTGGAGCATCTCCCTTGTGATGTCCCAGGATAGGCCAGGGGATTTTTATTATTTGCTTGGCTGTTGTACTTTATATATAAATTATATTTTATTATATTATTCATTGAGTTGTTATTTTTACTTGCCAAGGGCTAATCATTCATTCTGCAATTGTTCAGAACTTGGGTAAAGAGAATCCCTAAGCAAATAAACTCAGTGTTGGTAAAGTATTGTCAGAAACATCTCAGAGACGAGAGCTGGATTTTTTATTTTTTATTGATACCTGGTATCAATAATAAAATATCTTCTGCATTAGGGAAGTCAAAAAAAAATGTAGATGAACTAGAGCTAGACAGGCATACCATAGCTAAAAGAAAGCACAGAAAACATCTTAAAGGTAACTGCAGGGGCAATGGGACACAGAGGCCAGCATTGTTCATGGATATGAATGCATGATCTCTCACAAGACTGCCTTAGAAACACTGACTGAGTCAATAGCATTGTACTGTGGTGCTGAAGAAAAATTCGTGTGTTTTGCAGTGCGAAGGAAGGAGCTGGAATGATATGAAAACTAGGGAGGTACATGTTTACAAGGATGCAAAAATGAGAAAAGGAAGCAAAGGATTCCATGGGCATTAAAGAAATCGATGCAAACAAGAAAATACCGCTATGCCAACCTTTCTTGGCTGGCAGGTTGCCCCTTTTTTTTCACAGCCCATACAGTACACAGTCCCTCAGCATGAATGACTTTGTAAGACACTTTTGGAGACTACCTAGTCCAGTGAGTGTTATGCTCGAAACATGATCAGCTAGTACAGGTTGCCCCAGAGCACATCCTATACAATTTTAAATACCAGCAGGGATGGAGAGTCTACAGCTTTTCCTGGCAATCTCTTCAGTACTCAAACAACCTCACAGTACAAAAGTGTTTCCTGATGTTCAGAGTGAAGTTCCCCTGTTTCGGTTTGTGCACATTGCATCTGGTCCTGTCACTGGGTATCACAGAAATGAGTCTGGCTCCCCCATCAGATATTTATACATATTGATAAGGCCTCTCCCAAGCCTACGGCCTAAACAGTCCCAGCCACTTCACCCCCTTCTGGTATGCCAGATATCCCAATCCCTTATCATCTTTAGGAAAGAAGGAAGACCTGAAGAACTACAGACCAGTGTAGTCGGCGTAGGTGGTCTTGGTGTCTGTCAAGATCACGGAGCAGATCCCCCTAGAAAATATGAGAAGGCACATGGAAAATAAGGAGGTGACTGGTTACAGCCAACATGACTTCACTAAAGGCAAATGGCACCTGATAAATCCGGCAGCCTTTTATGACAAGGTTACAGCACTGGTGTGTGAGGGAAGAGTGACTGATATAACTTACCTGGACTGGTGCAAAGAACTGGACGCTGTCCTGCATGAAACTTTGTCTCCAAACTGGAGAGATATGAATTTGACAGAGGGACCAACTGATGGACAAGGAATTGGCTGGATGGTTGCACTCAAGGAATTGTGATCTATGGCTTGATGTCCAAATGGAGAGCAGTGATGAGGGGTGTTCCTGAGGGATCTATTTCGGGATCAAAATGGTTCAATGACACATCTTGTCCTTCTTGTACCCCTTTCAACTTTACATATATATACAGGTTTTGCTCTCAGAAAACAGGGGGTAGACAGTTTGCACTTTTGTTCTGAAAATAACAGACATGTACCCTATCCAATGAGTGCTCACTGTCAGCCTGACAAAGACCTGTCCAAATACTTACGTATCTACCTGACAAGAGGATGCTTGTCCTTTGATTCAAAATTGGCAAGTGACCCAAGTGCTTTGTTTTCTTTTCCACCTTATCCATTCAGCACTGGTAGCAGCTAGGATTCCACTGAAGATAGTTTGCTTTTTTGGGAGTCTGACAAGGAGAAACCAACGTTCAATAACGAAATTCTGTTGCTGGTGATTCAGCTGATCTGGTATCAGAAGTCTTAATGTATATATCAGGTTTTCAGTGTAAAAGCTTCTGTGAAAGATGCCATCAGCTAGGGCAGTTCATATCTACTGGACTAAGCCAAAATATAATTATAAATTCTGCAATATAACTTATTCCTAAAGATGCTGGACTGGGGACGGAAAGGGTTCAATGCATGTACCATACACATGTATATGACAGTAAAGCATCCTTTGAGTGAGCAGGGCTTTTTTCCACCATGAGAAAGTGGTTTATGTTATCAAGTACTTTGTCCAAATTATGTCACATCCTGGTTGGCCTTCACTGCAACGGGTAGATAAAAGCTATGCAAGTGGGAGCAGCCACATGATGAGAAATTCTCTAGCTAAACCATATGATCGGATTACCAGCACAGTGAAACTAGACTTACATTTTAGTGCTTGTACTAATAAGAATTCTAGCTTAGGGCTAGACCTCCCCCCTATATATTATTAATATAGGTGTTAGCATACATTATTAATGCTGGTGTTAGGAAGAGCACTTCAGGGTCAACTCCTGATTTGCGACTTGAGTTGAATTCAAAACTTCACTGAGTTGAAATGAATTTCTTTTTGCATGTGAATGGGAGTTTGGTTGGGAGTAACACCTCGTTTCTTCCAGATATTGTTAATAAAGACAACTGCCCAGTTGGGACCCATGAGTATTGCCACAGCAGCTCAGTGCATGCAGTCCAACATCCTGACTGCCGTATTAGTAATTCTCAAATATTTCAAAGGCAGATAAAAAACTCCCTAATTTTGTGGAATAATCTCCTCAAGAGCGGCAATTTCCCTCTAACTTCAGACAGCAGCTGGTATAGATACTGAAGTATCAGGCTTTATTACTCTTTCTTTGAAAAATAAATGAGTACACGCTAAATCCTTGTTTAATATTACTGTGGACCTTGATCACATCTGTATTTTTTCCTCATCATATACTATAATGATAGACTTTAGAAGTTAAAGTTCAGATGAGGTGAAAACTTTTTTTAGAAGTATTTCCTTTGATCTGTTTCAATAATATTATTATTTTTTGAAATAATAATAGTTTTGTAAGTAGAGATAGTATCTTCTAATAGACCAACAGGTACTGTTGGAAAAAACCTAGTGTTCACACATTACTTTTTTCAACTACTTGGTTGGTTAAACAAGATTCCTTCCTACAAAACTTGTCTTGCCTATGCCTTAAAAAAAATCAGTTACAATAACTCCCTTAAAAAGTATTGTAATTCATTTACATTATCTGATGCCAGTCTGCACTTTTGGATCTGTTTCCACATGATTTAATAAACATGTTAATGCTGGATTAACACAAAGAGAAACTGTCACTCTCAATAGCAAACACAGTTTTCTCAACAGTGGTTCAATGTTAAGGGGGAGCTGCTTGGCACTTGCAAGCTGATTTGGCTGAAAAAATAAGAGCCCTTGGCAGGTGTTTCCTTCCCAAAGATTCCCTCCCCCCACCTCCCCTCAATTTTTCACCTCATAATGTTTGGTTCTGCCCTTCCGGCACAGTTCATAAAAACTCTGTCATTTGCCATGGCTGCACGTGTGCATACAACAGTATTTCCCCATTTCTGGGTTGAAAAGCACACCACAGTTATCACTTAACTACAAAGTGGGACAAGACCCAGGGGTATCTATCTGTTTCTCCTTCCTCTTGCTTCCTGAATTTCATGCAACGTACAGCAACACTCTCCACAGAGGTGCCAGCTGCAATGATCAGGGGACCTCGTTTTGTGAAAAAAATAACATCATCAATCAGTCCTTTGCAGGAATGCATAGTACATCTCCGTGCACTACACAAAGCAGGGGAGCAAGCCAAAGCAGAGAATAGTCTGCAGGCCTCCTCAGCACTCCAGCTGACCTGCAGGAACAGGCAATAAAAATCAGAATCTGGAGCGAAACACATGATTAACGAGAAGATGTCAGGCTCCCATATGGACACTCACTTCCTGTGAGTCAGTCTTCAGGCCATGTTCTTGCACATAGTTAACAGAAATGAGGAGACAGGAGAGGTGAGAGCTTGCCAGAGTCACGAAAAGAGGCTCATGCTATCTTTAGTCTCTTCCCATTATTGGTTCTGCTCTGCTGGCCAGGACAATGTAGAAAACATGAGGAACACTTCCAAGCTGGTTCATTTACTGGCTCAGGTACAGTACTTAGGCTGACTTTGGTGCGGGAGACCCCCAACATTCTTGGCAGCATACTGCACATCTCATTGCTAACTGGGCACTCAGGCTGGCAGGATCATGCCCAGTCCACTACCTCAGCTCTTCTCACATCCAGTGGGAATGTTTTGAACCTGAGCTACAGCATGCAGATAGAGTAAATGTGGGTTGTGCATATATATAAGCCCATTGGTGTCCTTGTTCTCAACCTCACCATGTACATGTAATATTAGACATATGCAGAGATCAGCAAAAGAGCTGTGGGAAAAGCAGATTCACGAGGTTGAAAACACAGGTTAGAGTATACTTCGGCGATGGGAGTGGCTATGCATCTCAAGTCTTTGCTTGGAAGAATAAACTTCATGTTCAACCAGTTTACCCAGAAAGAGTATTACCCTATGTGTACCATCAAATCTCTAGGAAGATAATTTGATACCATTAAATCAACAATACTAAAGCACCAGATGAAAGACCCACAGGTCTTGGGAAAACTCTGGCTGAAAGCTGAGATTTTTCTTCTCCCTCTTCTAGCATTTCTGTGCCTCCTGTTCAAACTGCCTCACGTGTACAAATAACTTTTCTACTCAGTCTGACATCTGCGGAGAGAAGGGATGTTTTCCAAGGGACATCATTCCTGGAATAAGAAGTGATAAATAGACTACTGATAATCAGGCTTAAGCAGATGATGATATTGGGTTCCTCTCCCCCCCTCACCTGGCATTACCTCAACACACCTTCTACCTCCCATTCCGCTCTATGAACCCACGCACCCTAAAGTCCCCATCTGCTTGAGACCTCCACCTTCTGCTGGCGTTTTCACAGGGCACTAATCAGCAGGACAAAGGGAGAGAGAACAATGCACTCTCAGACTCTCTCTTCATTGCAGCAGCTGAGGGAAGCGTCACCTGCAGGTACCTGCGTGTAGCTCTAACAGTGCAGGGAAGACTTTGTTTTCACTCCTCAGAGGCATAACACTAATACCAGGGCGCTGAGTGATACACAACCAAGCAGCACTGTGGGCACCTCACCTGAAGGAGCTGAGACCAATCTGTACACTAAAGCAAACCAATTTTGGTTATCTCAGAAGGCGCAATTTGGAACTGAAATGTTTCCCATGGCTGAGACATTTAGAAGATCTTTCTCCCTTATGGAATCTACTGTGGTTTTTCTGAGCTCCAACAATGAGATTCTAATGGAGAAACCAAGAGGGTTTTTCCACCCTTTGGCCTACTTTTCAAGCCTGAAGGAACACAGAAGCTGTGAGCTCTTTGCCATATAGCTGAAAGAAAGCAAAAGTCTGGAAATTGTTGGGGAATGACAGAGAGATGATATCCTCACTGCCTTCTTGGTATACAGTCTAAAACTGAAGTCTGGATTGCTGTAGTCTTATCCTTTCTCTAATTTTCTGTCCAAAATTTTTGATCTTGAGATTTCCGCTTAAAGCATGTTTACTTCTCAAGGTCTTCCTCCATCTGAGGAAGAAAGACTTTGATTTTTTCCAGTAAGACAAGCTCACCCATTATTTTAAAATTTCTTTTCACACAAACTGTCAAAGCATCTTCTAGCCAGGCCCTGATTTTCTTTTCATTTTTAATAAGACAGAAGGCTATGATAGACAACAAGCAATCTTAATTCTACAGTAAATGTTTTTCTTACCAAAATAATGTCAAGTGCACTTGTACTTGTATTTTTTCAGCTATATATACACACTATGCATCACAAGCTATATTAAAAACTTGACTGAGTAAAAACCAAAAAAATTAAAATCTTGAGCAGCATTACAAGAGAGTCAGTTAAATTTCACGTAACAAAGTTGTCCAAACTCCGGGGAAAAGACTTGAAGTATTTTCTTAAAAACTGGGTCTCGTCACCTGGAGAGGGAGAACCCCGTTATGCCAGCAGGCAAGGCACGGCCAGCAGGCTGCCCCGTGTTTTTTCGGCAGGAAAGAGGTGCGAGACTTTTGCGGAGGGAAACCGGTTGAAATCCTGCTGGGACCGCCGGTGCCTTGACCTCGACCCCGCGATGGGGGAGAAGGCTCGAGATCGAGCCTGGAAGCGCGCTCGAAGAGCCGAGCGGCCCCGGGGCAGGGGTCGGGCCGTGTGCCGGGGGTCACCTGCCGCCTGTCACCCCCCAGCGCGGCCGGTTAACGCCCCTCGTCGCCCCGGCCCGGCCCGGCCCCGTCCCGTCCCGTCCCGTCCCGCCGGACATCGCGCTCGGCCGCCCGCGGCTCCGCGGTCCCCGCGCTCCATCCCGCCACCCACGCCTC